>JAQQSZ010003085.1:0-14551 GCA_028646595.1 Phalanger gymnotis
AGGAAGGAAGGAAGGAAGGAAGGAAGACTCACCCCTTGCCCCTATGGAGCTTATATTCTACACTCATTTTCTTGAATTCAATTCATTGCAAAACAGCCATGAATGAGGCTGAATTGGGGCAACAACAGGAGAAAAATCTTGACATCTTCCCTTTGGAGATTGAGGGAGGCACAGGGAAGACAAAGAACAAGAAAAACACGCACACGCACACACACACACACACACACACACACACACACACCTTTTTCTTCAAAGTGGTGATACAGGCCAAAAATATTCATACCCTCAAAAAGTCTGATTTCATAAAGGAATTATTGGGCCAGTTAGAGATATATAGGGATGCTAACATTTTGAGGAAACATCTAGGTTACTATGCCCTCCCACTGGTTATCCGGACAGAATTCTAGAAAGGATGGACTATGGATTTAGGACAATACTTGGACAAACAAAACATTCTTAGACTGTTCAGTTATGTTTCCAGAATCCTTCAGATTAGACAATCTAAAAAAACCTTTAGATTTTTCAAAGGGGATCAGCCCATCCCAATTTATGTATTCAGACCTACAGAATACATGGGGGACAAACCAAATGTCCAATTTCGACATTATCTACATTGTTTATGAAGCACTTTCTGTGACTTTCCTCGGTACAATAGGTTTTCTTGGTAAATAGTGTGGAGTAGTTTGTCATTTCCTTCTCCAGCTCATTTTTACAGAGGAGAAAACTAAGGTAAACAGGGTTAAATGACTTGCTCAGGGTCACAAAGCTAGTAAGTGTCTTAAGCTAAATTTGAACTCATGAAGATGAGTCTTCCAGATTCCAAGCCCCCTACTCTATGCACTGTGCCACTTAGCTGTCCAAATTTGCAACCTTATCACGTCTTGTTTTGTTCCATTAAAGGAAAGAACTTTGAGTTATATATATGGCATGAAATTAATTACAAAGGAATTATTCTATGGTGAGGTATTGAGCTCTAAATGTCTATGGGAAAACCAATTTATCTGTGTACTACTTTGAGATCAGAGGGAGAGGGGATATACTAATTTCATCTATGCAGACTGCAACTGCTTCTTGGTTTAGTAAGTAGGTTTCATGAGCTGTCTAAGATCACATAGTTATGGAGTATCTGAAACAGCATTTTAATTTAAGTCTTTCTGATTCTTAAGTTGATGCTCTATTTCATCACCAAGGTCCTTTTCTGGTTATGCTTCATGCCTAACCTTTAAGAACTCTGGGTTACCACCACTCCATGCTGGAGGACTTTGATGGACAGAGCTATACAATGTATTTTCTAATTAATCCAAGTACATAAAAAGTTCATCTAATAAAAATAAATTAAACTTTTGGTAAATTAATTTTAGCTTTACTTTAAGTAGACTCAAACAATAATTAAATCAGCTTCACTATGTAGTTGGTCTCAACATAACCATTAAGAATAGTATTTGCTTAGCTGCCTCATTTTTTATTTGAACTAAATGGATGAGGATAAATCAGAAATAAACAGTAATTAAATTATACAGAAATTTCTGGATGGAATAAAACAATTCTTTATAATTTTAAGGTAATGGAAACCCTGTTTCTGGCACAGAAAGTATAATTAATAACAGTGTTAAAGCTTTGCTTTACATTTTTGGCAACTGGGTTAGTTGTTAAAGAGGTTATTTGAATATGATATTAATTTACATTTCACTTGACTGCTTTTTATTGTTTTATAACCACGAAACTGAAAAGTCTGGGTTCAACATTAACAGATTACTGCACCAAAAGAAAATGCCACCCAAGCCTTGATGTTGATCCTCTGTGTTTGACTTGGTATGTGGGGAAAAAAAAAAAAGAAAAAGAAGAAAAGAAAAAAAGAAAAAAAAAGTGTTGATTCTTTAGAGAAACATTTTAGCACCAGATCTACACTATCAAAAATAGTCTTTAGAACATAGTTAGAGTTTTCTTGAAATTCAGCAGTTTGCAAACAAGTACACTGGGGAGTAGTCTTTTCACGCTAAAATATTTTTACGACACATCAGCAAGTCTTTTAGGAAAGCTTACAGGATCTAAAAGCCTGAAGTTTGCTCTTGAAGTAGCAGAGAAATAAAATTTAGTTGATGTTATGAGGAAAAGGTTGATTTAGCTTGCATTTGTTATAACCACTGTATTTGCACTATTTTGTTTATCCATTGTAATGAAACAAACACGGCTTCTGTTGTTGTTCCTGTAGTTTTAAACTTTGAGTTTCTAACGTTGGTTTCTTTTCTTTTTCTTGTAGAAATAAGTCAGCGATTTGTGCCCTTTCTTTCTCTTACATAGCTTTGTATTTACTTACTTTCTGTATATTTTTTTTTACTTATCTATGCATATTGAAATAGAAATATAAACAAATAAATACACATATAGTATTGCACGCCTCACCCCTAGAGTAGAATCTCTTTCAGGGCAGAGAATGTTTCCTTTTTTTTTGGTAGTATCTGTTATGAAGTGCTTGTTGAATTGGATTGCATTAACTTTTAAGCATGTTCTAAAACGTCTTATTTGGAAGGAAGGAAAATTAATTTCGTTTACCAAAAAAAAAAATCTTTTTTTTTGTTTATGCTTTTGTTATAAGCTGATTTCCATGAAAGGAACCAAGATAAGCTTGTGTGTTCTGGGGAGAAAGTCTTGTTTCTCAGGTACATTACCTGTGTATGTTTTCTTCAGGAACATCCTGAACTAAAGATTTTATTTCTGAAGGCACTTATATAGTGTAAATTCCTTTTCTGATGCCATGTTTCTTTCTCTAGTTAAAAATAGACTCCAATAAATCCACATCCAAATCTAATTCTTCTCAGATGTTCATGTTTTGGCATAAAATGCCCTAGGTTTCTGGCTTCAGAATGTGGCTTTTTGGCTTATTCAATAATCTTTCAGAACTAACTTGTAAAAAGACCTAGAAGTCAGGGAAATCATAGCTTTGAATAAGCAGAAGGATTTCATCTCTCTTTTATTGATAGTGCTTTCTGTTGGCGGTCATCCAGGCTGCAAATAAAATGGTTCAAATATTTGCTCATTAGTGACTAAAATAACATTAGTATAATTCATTCCCATTTCATGTTTTCCTGAGATTCAAAGTAATGTTTTTCTTAATTCCAAACACCAAAGACTTCATCTGGGGTTTCCTAATGCTATTAATTTGCAATAGTCCAGGTGTGAGCAGATGAAGCCCTGAAGGTGGTGGCAGCATGAGAAGAGAGAAAAGACCACATTTGAGAGATGTTGCGAAAGTGAAACTAATAGTCTTCTGCAATCTATTGGATACGTGGGAGCAAGGGGAAAGCAGGTGAAAGATAGTGAGGACTTGAGGATAAAGCTTGGGTTATTAACTTGGGGTACACGGAAGCTGATGATGCCCTAAAAAGTAACAGGAAATTTGAAAGGGGCAGAGTCTAAGGGAAAAACAATGAGTTCAGTTTTGGACATGTTGAGTTTAAGATGCCTACAGAACTTCCATTTTAAGATGACCAAAAGGCAGATGGAGTGGCAAGATTGGAAGTCAGCAGAGAAGTTAAGGCTTAGCCAGATAAATAAGATAAGAGAATCATTAGCAAAGAAATGATAATTAAATCCCAGGGAGCTGATGAAGTCACCAAGGGAAATAATATAGAGGGAAAAGAGAAGAGAGCCTAGGGGAGAGCCTTGGGCAGTAAGATAAAGGGAGCTCTAGAAGCATGTCAGGAAGTTGTCAGCTTTAGAGAACACACATGCATATCTACATATAGTACTACAATCTGTGAACATTTGAAGAAGGAACACAGAATATGACAGGCTGAAGAAATAAAAAAAATCTTCTCTGTCATTTCTATCACATTGGTGTGATAAGCAGAAATGTGTACTGCTGGCAAAAGGAAAAGATTCCTTGGAGCTGTAAGTTTGTCACATTTCATACCAAATCAAGATGAAAGAAGAAACTCTGATGGAGGAAACTGATTTTGATATCTTGGGAGTCAAGAACACCACATAACTTGTAGCCCTCTAAGAGCGGAGACTATTTCTTTGTCTCCCCTCTTCCCTGGCACTGCTTTTCCTCTCCCCTTTCTCCCTGCCATGCATAGTGCTAGGCAGAGAATAGGGAAAAAAATGCTGAACAAATGTCAAAAGAATTAACTCTTTAAAGAGGCTAAATAAGAAAAAAAATGTTTTGTTTTTGCCTTCTCTGCACTGCCAATAACAGGTAAGGGGGATAGTTGACAAACCATTCTTAAAAATACATATCGTTCTGTTAGTGGAAAAGAATAATACTGAAGAGGGCCTCTTATGAAAAACCCTTTAGCAAGAATACCTCAGAGGAGGGTAAGGGGAGTTTGTTTTCTCAGCCAGCCTTTACACTCCCAGGAAAGAATTTTTTGCTCCTATTTAGAGGTTTTTTTTTTTTTTTTTAAAGCATGTGTAAGGATAACAATATTCAATGACCTTAAATGTGAGAAACTTTTGTTTCAACTGATTGATCCTCCTGGCAATAGTTATGAATGTGAACAGAAAGCCAAAGTGGTATTCCTGTACTTTGGATGCTATATGTCAACCCTGCCCGGAAGATGAAGTCTGGCCTAGAAAATTTTTTAGACTCTTTTCCCATTATCATCTTTTCACAAAAAAAAAAAAAAAAAACAAAAACAAAACAAACTTGGAGATAGGAGGGTTTCTAAAATTTTAAAAAATCATATCTATATATGAATGAAAATAGAAATAATATGTATATTATATGTAAAATATATATTACATATCATGTGTATGATACCTAGAGATAAACATATATGCATATATTATAAACTATATATAATATGTATGTGTATATATGCATATATGTATGTGTGTGTGTATATATATTTCTTGAGAGAGACCTTGAGAATGTCCTTGTATTGTTTCCTCGGACCTCCATGAGAACACTTGCCTTCTGTGAGTGTCTTTTAGGCAAAGGTAAGTCTGGTATTTAAACAACAGGCCAGGCCATCAGAACTGAAGTCTCTGCAGCAGAGTTTGAAAGCTTGGCAACTCAGCTGGAGAAAGGACCTCTGTGTCCGATATATTGTATATAATAGCTAGCGTTGTACACAATAGCTAGCATTTACATAGCACTTACTGTGGGCCAGATACTATGTTAAGCAATAAACTGTTTACACAAGAAGGCCAGGGTCTCCCATTACATTCTGGGCCATCTCCAGTTGTCTTGATGAATATCAAGCCACTGGACCCACATGGCTCTGGAGGAGAAAGTGAGGCTGGTGACCTTTCAAAGTCCCCCCTCACTCAAATCCAAGTCAGTTGCAAGTCACGTCACCATTCCTTGATGTCATGGCCCTCTTTGAGAACAAAGGACAAACATAACAACAACAAGAGCACAGCACTTACTCTGTGCCAGATACCATGTTAAGCAATAAACTATTTATACAAGGAACTGTGCTCTAATCTGTTGATTCTGAGGCTCCTGACAGTTGTCTTGCCTTGGGGGATGCCACTTTTGTTGAATGCAAATGTTTCTCTGGACAGTATACCAGCCCCATACCGGGAAACTGAGTCTCTTCCATTTGATGTGTCTTAGGAATATTCTGGAGATCACCTAGCAAGATAAGGTACCAGACACTGAGGTCCTTTCTCCAGCTGAGCTGCCAAGCTTTCAAACTCTACTGCAGAGAGTTCAATTCTGATGTTTAAATGCCAAACTTACCTTTGCTTAAAAGACACTTGCACAAGGCAAGCATTCACAGGGAGGTCAAAGGTAACAATAAAAGGACATTTTCAAGTTCTCTCTCAAGAACTTTAGTATCACTTGTGAGATGAGGGAGATGGTGGCACCGGCCCACTCAACATGCAGAGCGCGCATCAAAGAAGGTGGTGTGCTCTACAAGCAAAGAAGAATCTCAGTACCACAAAAGAAATCTAAGATACACAAATCTAGAGACATCTCCATGCCAAATGTTCAAATGGTCTATCTGTGCCCAACCTGTGGTAGAGCCTTCTGAGCTTGTATTGATGGGGTTTTCTTGGCAAAGATGACTTGTCCAGGGTTCAGCTAGTAAGTGCCTGAGGCTGGATTTGAACTTCCAGACTCAAGGCTGAGTGCTCTATCCACTGAGCCATCTAGCTGCCTCTATTTCATTAGTGTATGGAAATCCTGGCTGAGGACATTCCTGTTGCCAATGCAGGCTAAGATTTGTGATCAAATTATAGTTTTAGAAAGTTACTCCAGTCAATAGTGAGAGTTACACGACTTGCCCCAGGATCATATAACAATATATGTCAGAGGTGAGCTTTGACTCCATCTTTTCTGACCACAGTATACAGAATTTGTCTATGCCCCTTTTAAGATTCTGCTCCAGATCCTAACCCATTCTTAGCTGATTCTTTGTAGGGACATGGCAGGCTCCAAAAGTTCCCTTTGTTTTCTGAGAGATTATATGAAGATTTAGAGAACATCCTTTTGACATCATAAAAAAAATTCTTAGTGTATATACACTCAATTCTGCGATCCTTAGGAAAGTATTTCCAGCAATTGTGTCACTTTCTCTTAGTATATGAGGCTAGAAAGATCTTACCTTCCCTACTAGTGCAATACAATAAAAAATTTGCTTCTCTGTTTCTAGAGGTTCTTGCTCTGCCCTAGGATTCTAAAAATAACAGAAGAGTAAAGTTATTTAAAAAAAAACTACAGAAGTTCCATAAGAATAGCTCAGAATAGAGGAATTAGAAGAAATCTCAAGTTACCTAGGCCAAACAACATAGGGTCAAGTGAGGCTTAGTTATTGTCAAGACTCTCTTTTTAAGGCAACACATTCCATTTTGTCAGCACTTTCATTTTTAGGACATCTGTCCAAATTTTGACACAGAACATGAAACTTTTAGTCAGTGACCTTAGATGATAATCCCTAGTTAGAGTCCTAGCTTTCTTCAAAGGCCAACTCAAGTGCCACCTTCTACACTAGACTTTTTTCCTGCTCTTCCCAAATTGCTTGTGTCTTCCCCCGACAATAAAATGACACAAAGCAAAAACAACAACCTTGTACTTATTTCATATAGTCAAAAAGAATACCGTGTTTTATTCTCAAAACAACCTTGGGAAGTAGGTACTATTATTATTCTCACTTTAGAGATGCAAAAGCTGAGGCACAGAAAGGTTAAGCAATTTCCCCAGGGTGAAACAGTTAGTAAACAAAAAAGACCAATTTTGAACTCAGGTCTTTCTAACTTGATGTCTAAAAAATCCAGGAGGAAAGAAAAAAGAAAAAGGTAAAATTTTCTGTCCCCCAATCCTGCCCTTTGATAGCCTCCATAACATGACAGTATTGTACTTCTTCCTTGAAAGATGCAAGGAAAAAAAATCTAAAATGAAAATCAAGTAATGTTATTGTTTATGAATTCAGGCTAAAGTTATATATCTATATCTATATATATATATCTATATATATACATATATATAGATATATATATAGTTATATAAATTTCTTTTTTTCCTTTTTTTCTTCCCACCTTGCCCTGGAGATGGGTACTATAAGACACAAATAGGCGTTTGTGTGTGTGTGTATTATATGTAAGATTATCCTATGCACTTTCAATTCTTTCTCTGGATGTAAATCTATGAATATATCTGTACATACCATATACGTACATACATATATGTGCATATATATAATGTGTGTGTATATATATATGTATATATACAATTTGACTTCTTCAACAGTGAAACAAAATATTATTCATATTTGCCTATAAAAGGAAAGTTCAAGGCTGTCTCTGATGGAAGCAGTAGAGGATAAAATCAGTAGACCTTCATTATAAATGATGCAATTGCAATATTTCAAAATGATGAGCAACCAGTAGTATGCCACCATTAAATTTCTACCCATCCATGGTTTTCTTTCTAGGAGTCTCCTCCCCAGAGTGGTTTAGAATTGCATGTTTGATAACCCAAGTCCAGCCTTGAAACATTTCAATATGATAAAAATCAATTTTACCTATGAAATTCCCAAATGAATGCTACTTCTGAGGTACATCAGCCTCCAAAGAAATGAAAAGATAAGTAACATGATTACAATCAGATTAGTGAGGCTAGGCAGCCAAATGAGATTGCAGTGTTGTTGGAGTGAAAATATTCACTTCCTAGTGAGTCAAGTTTATATCACATTACATGAAAATGAGTTTCCAATATATCTACATATCAAAGAGCGAGTAAATGGAAATCTCCACCTTGTGAACTGAGGATGAGTCAGAGAAACTCTTCCTTTGCTGCTGATGATTTGAGAATCGTTTCCCATCAGTATGTTTCATGTGGTGACTTAGAACTAACTGAATCATTCACTGAGATTGATCTGTTGCTCAAACCGAAGGAATAATTTCTTTGAGTAGTACAACTCAGGAGATTGAAGGAATAAATTCAATGGGAGTGGGGAGGGAAGAAAACAATACTTGGCTCTCTCACTGTCATGATTTGAGGAAACTTTATAGAAAATATAGAAAAGGTTGCATTCAAAGAAGAAGAAAGAAATGTATTATGTGGAAAATTAAATGATATCCCAGACAAGGAGAGGTGACAGACTCAAGTCAATTTTTTTTTTAGCTCATACTTCACTCTATAAGACAATGTACGTCAGTTTACCCTATTTTGAAAGTAATTTTCCTATTCACGTTGAGAAAAAGTAGACTGAAGTTCATCAGGGTTAAGTGTAGTAAACAAGTTATGTCTCAAAAACAAAGTGTAGCAGGATCACTATTACACTACACACTGTCCCATCTCCAGTTATCCTGATTGATATCTGGCCACTGGACCCAGATGGCTCTGGAGGTGAAAGTGAGGATGGTGACTTTGCCCAGCCCTCCCTCACTTAAATCCAATTCACTTGCATGTCATGGCATCACTTTCCTGATGCCATGGTCCTCTTCAAGAACAAAGGAAAAACAGCAGACCTATCCATATTAATCATTTCCCATTTATCCTGTGCATAGCTTGTTTGTATACACAGATCTATCTATCTATCTATCTATCTATCTATCTATCTATCTATCTATCTATCTATCTATTTAACTTTGCGAATTGTCTCCCTTAGTCAGATTGTAAGGTCCTTGAAGGCATGGAGTATCTTTTGTCTCCTTTTTATTTTTAAGTATCTCCAGCACTATGCAGTGTGACTGGAACTTAATAAAATTAATGTTTATTGATTAATCGATTGGTACAGTCAATAGATCACTGGACCTGGAATCAGGAAGACCTGAGTTCAGATGTGGCTTCAGACACTGACAAGCTGTGTGGTGCTAGGCAAGTCACTCAATTTCTGTTTGCCTCAGGTTCTGAAAATGTAAGATGGGCAAGCAGTAGTGAGATTGAAATAATAATAGCATCTACCTTCCACAGTGGTGGTGAGGATCAAATAAAAGGATATTTGTAATGTGCCTAGCACAGTGTTTGGTACGTAGTAGACACTACATAAATTGTTAGCTATTATTATTAGAATCAAAAAAATACAATTAAGTAGAAGCAACAAAGGGTGCCCATTCCTCTGACTAATTTGATTTAAGTACTCCTGCTACTGGACACAGTGTCCATGATAAAGACACAGAAATGTTCCAGCTTAGCTCTTCAGACAGAGCTCATTTTTCACGCTCATGAAGAACATAACTGTAGGTATGGCAGACACTGGCTGATGCTATGATTATGTTGCTGACATGGAATAACTATGGCCTCTCCCATCATCTCTTTTCATTCTCCTTGACAATCCCTTAAAACTCCTAAGTTATCCTGCAGCTGAAAACCTTTCCCAGCCAAGGTTTGATCTTGAGTTAGTTTCTTCTCTTCCCAAATTGGTAATAACGACAAATCCCTGGGTTTTTGTGGCCAGCCAACCGCATCACCAAAGTTGTTACACAAAGTAATATGTAAGGTCCTGAAGGAAAAAACTATAACTGACAGGGTGATTAGAAAATGCCTCATGGAGAACATGACATAGTAAAAAGGCTTCAAAGAGTCAAAAGAATTAAGTAGGCAAAGAGGAAAAAAAATGTTTTCCAGGCACGGAAGACAAGATGAACAAAGACATAGTTGCAGGAATGTTCTAGGTATAGAGTATTCTGGTTTGGCTGGAGTGCAGAGTATGAGGAGGGAACAAAGCTCAAAAGGAAGACTGACAATAGATATGGCATGGAATTCCATGCTATATTATTTTAAAATTTTAGTCATTTTCTTTTATTACTAGTATAGGGGTTTAATCCATGATTTCATTTATATTGGGAATGCCTAGAAATTTTGTTTATCAGTGCAGGTTTCCACTTTCACTATAACTTATATTTTTGGTTGCCCAGAACACAGATGGGTTTAAATAACTTGCCAAGGCTCACAAAGCCACCATATGTCAAAAATGGAACTTGAACTCAGGTCTTCCTGGCTCCAAGACCAGCTATCTATCAATGTGCCCTGATGCCTCTCTATTATTTATTAAAAAGCAACCTCTGACTAATCAATTGGGATGAACAGTACACATCTACCCTCTCCCTCTCCTCCTCCTGCTCCTTTCTCTTCCCCCCCTCCCCACAGTTGCTCTGTGGTATAACATGGCTCATTAGTTTGAGTGGCTTGGGAACAGAACTCTCTATAGACATTTAGCTAATCAGACTGTATCAAATAGGATGCTATCTAAAAGGTCAGATGGCACAGTAGAAAGAGTCAGAAGACCTAAGTTCAAATCCTAACTTACTTATTTTTTTAGCTAAGTAGACTTGCATAAAATTTTTAAACCCCTTTGAAACTTAATTTCATCATTTTTATATTGAGTATAATTATATGTTAAATTCTTCAAATATTTATTCATTCAACCAACAAGCATTTACTAAGCTTCTACTTCAAACTAGGCCCTGGGCTAAGAACTTTGAATACAAAGATAAAAGAGAAATTGTCCTTGCCCTTATTGTCTTTGCTCATATTGTCACAGAGGAAATTTTATAAGAGCTGATTCATAATAACAATTTTAAAAATAATGAAAGTAATAACAATAATAGTTTACATTTATATAGCAGTTTAAGGTTTGCAAAGTACTTTGGAAATGGATATGTGAGTGTGCTGTGTATTGCCCATGTAGGTTACATGTGTCAACATGGGTCTGTCTGGCTCTGGCTTGCAGGAACGCATAAATTGATATCTTTGCATCCTCATCTCTTCTCAAAGAGTGACTTTGATTTTTGCCAGGAGGAAAGGCAAGAAGTTGGGAACAGATGTTGGCCATTTTATTCTCAGAAAAAGATTACCAGGCTAGAATTATCTCTATCTCCCCCAAAATATTGTTACTGTAAGGGAGATTATTTTCAAACCCAAGTTGAGCTTTTGATCTCTATCCCTTAATTGGGAAGAAATGCCTCAAGTAATATATTCAAGGCTTTACTTCTTTCCCACCAAATACCAGTTCCACAACAAGTAGCAAATAGCAAATTTACCATTTATCCAAGCTGACAGTAAACAGAAATCAGAGAAGAGAAACAGGTAAAAATATGCTAGATTATATACAGAATGAATGAGTTCTCCTATTGATAGCAAGCTATCTAGGTTCAACTGAGAGAGAAAGTACCAGATCTTATCCAAAGGGAAAATTTCCTGAAGTCTCCAATATTGGAAGGACAAAGGAGACATGATTGAGGTCCTGGCTTCTCTACCTATTGGCTTCCTCTGTGACTTTCTCTCCTTTTGGAGACCTTAGGAGAGGAAACAGGTGTCTTTTCTGTAGAAACTGGAAGCCAGAGCTTTCTTCTCCTAAGATCTTGCCAAGTCTGCCCTCTTGCAGGTATAAAGCAAAGAGTGATCACTTTCCAACAGTAAGAGTCTTAGGAATACAGGCTGGTTAAACAAATGTTATTTTGTAGGAAACCAAGTATTGACAGAAACCAAGAACTCTAGAGGGTGGAAGAGAGGAGAGTGAGAAGACAGAAACAGCATTCCAGGCACAGAGGATAGTCATTGTTGAAGGCACAGAGACAGGAGGATGCTTTCTTCAAAACCAAGTAAAACAGGAATGTGAAGCTTATCCCACATATTTATTCATATTTAACCAGAAGAACAAGGAATGCATTAATGGCACTATACATTCAGTTAGATGCCAAAGAAGAAAGGAAACCATTATTCATTAGGGGAGGACAAAAGGTAAATTCGTTTCAAGTTAATTTCTGCATCTCCACACATCAAATGTGCTTTCTTTCCATTAGTTTCAGCAAACCATAGTTGTCATCATAACTTGAATATCAGAGTACACAATGTTGTTATTATCAAGGGATGTATAAATCTCTAGTATGAATTTCAAGCCCTTTAAATCTGTTTTTAGCACCATTGGCTAAGTATGTCAGAGCTCTTTTAATTGTTCATCAACAGGAATAGCACGGATTTCTTTTTTTGACACGAAACAGTGATTTACATGAATATGTTATTGTAAATCTTGATATTAATCACAGGGCACTCTTCTTGTGATCTGAACATTTAATTTCTGGCTCTGATTTCCAGACATCAATAATTGCCTTACTTTTCTTGACAGTCTTTAAATGGTAGTCTACTAACTGCTAAGTAAATTTCATTTCCATGCAGAGCTATATTTTGTGACCTGTTGGGAAGTGAGATAGTCCTTGACTTTCTGAACTTCGAAGGGAAGATAGGAAAGGAACTGACATATCTCCAGTTTCCTGAGGATGTTGATCTTCTTCTGGTGTTCTTTTGCTTATTTCTTAATTTAGGGATGCTTTTCTTAAAAAGCTGTTTCCCTTCTGCTTCCAATATGTGCTAAAATATTTTAGTTCAATGTACTGCAGCTAAATATTAACATAGGAAAACCTTGAAACCAATCTTTATCTGTTCAATCAATAGTAGAATCATTCTCATAAAAATGCATTCATTCTTTCATTAAGAAAGTTTGAGGGGATGCGCCCTCAATTGTTCATTCACTTATTCATTAATTCATTCAGCAAACTGTTCTTTATTGTATACATTGCAAGGTACTGGAGGAGATAAAAGTTTAGGTGAGTTATGTTTCCTCTCTCCTGGAGCTGGCAGTTTAGCTGTCTATATTGCAGGGTGCTATGATTAAGCTTTTTGTATCATTACAATTACACTGCTGGGTTGGCAGACTAGAGTTTATTGGTTTCACCACAGGTTACAGTTTCAATGGTTCTATATCAGTTCTAGCGCTAAAACAGGACACATGTCCGCATTTGCTACAACTAAGAAGCTTCATTTGGGTACCATAGATGTTGCATTATATTATCACAGACAAAGAATCCCTTAGTTGGGATTTATCATGCAATTGTACACACCAATTTCTTTGTCTTTACATCCATTGCTTAGCAGATAATCGTTAGATATGTTCATCTAAGTGGAAGTAAGTTGCAATGGAAAGACTATTCAAAAGAGCTGGTTTCAAATCCTGCCAGTGCTGATGATTACCCCTCTTATTTTTTTAACAGATAAGGAGATAAAGGTCGAGTGGGGTTTTAATTATATCACTTCTAAAGGTTTTTTGTCTATATAATGTTTGAGAGGTAAAGAATAGGTTAGCATGCCCAGAAGACCAACAAAATATTAAAGACTAGAGGCAGAGCCAAGATGGTGGCTGAAAAGCAGCGACTTCTGTGAGCTCCCCACCAGGTCCCTCCAAAAGCCTATAAAAATGGCTCTGAACAAATTCTAGAACTGCAGAACCCACAAAATACTGGAGGGAAGCAGGGCTCCAGCCCAGGACAGCCTGGATGGTCCCTGGATGAGGTCTATCTCACACAGAGCTGGGAGCAGGAGGGGAGCAGAGCCCAGTGTGGCCCGCATGGACCAACCAGACCAGGAGCCAGGCAGAGTGGCCCTAGCGCCCTGAATCGGTGAGCTGTGGCAGTTACCAGACTTCTCAACCCACAAACACCAAAGACAATAGAGAAGGTTAGTGGGAAAAGCTGCTGGGGACAGGGGGATAGAGTTCACAGTTCAGCCACCGCCCTGGGGGCAGCAGGGGGAGGTGCAGCTACAGAACTACAGCTGCAGTTGATTCTGGCCCCAGGCCCACCTGGTGGGAGGTATTAAGTGGCAGATCAGAGCAGGAGTGCAGAGCCTGCTTAAGATTTTCATCAGGTCCAGGTGGGTGGTTCTTGGGGAAAGAGGAGTGCTTGTGTAGCAGAACTGGCTGTATAGCAATAGCTCTGAAATCAATGGCGCATCCCCTCAAACTTGGAAAAAAAGTACTCTTTACTCTACAAGCAGTCATACCCTGCTGAAAAAATCAAGGGTCAAGTAAGTTGGCTGGGAACATGGCCAGGCAGCAAAAACGCACCCAGATTCAGTCTCAGACTCTGGAATCCTTCTTTGGTGACAAAGAAGACCAAAACATACAGTCAGAAGAAGTCAACAAAGTCAAAGAGCCTACAACAAAAGCCTCCAAGAAAAACACGAACTGGTCTCAGGCCATGGAAGAGCTCAAAAAGGATTTGGAAAAGGAAGTTAGAGAAGTAGAGGAAAAATTGGGAAGAGAAATGAGAAGGATGAGAGAAAACCATGAAAAACAAGTCAATGACTGGCTAAAGCAGACCC
>JAQQSZ010003086.1:0-14551 GCA_028646595.1 Phalanger gymnotis
ACAGGGTCAAGGGAGAAAATTCAATAAAGGGGGATAGGTTAGGAAGAAGCAAAATATAGTTAGTCTTTCACAACATGAGTATTGTGGAAGGGTTATGCATAATGATACGCATGTGGCTCATGTTGAATTGCTTGACTTCTTAGGGAGGGTGGATGGGAAGGGAAGAGGGGAGAGAATTTGGAACTCAAAGTTTTAAATAAAATAGATGTTCAAAAGTAAAAAAGGTTTTTTTTTCGTGCAACTAGAAAATAAGATGCACAGGCAATAGGGCATAGAGAGTTATCTTGCCCTACAAAAAAGGAAGGGAAAGGGGGATGGGAGGGGAATGGGGTGACAGAGGGGAGGGTAGACTGGGGAACAGGGCAACCAGAGCGTACGCCATCTTAGAGTGGGGGAGTGGAAATGGGGGGAAAATTTGTAATTCAAACGCCTGTGAAAATCAATGCTGAAAACTAAACATATTAAAAATTAATTAAAAAAAAAGAATCTTGCATTGCTGAGAAGGGCCAAGTCTATCAAAGTTAGTGATCACAGATACAATGTGTCTGTAATTGTGTATAATGTGCCCTGGTTCTGCTCCCCTCACTCAGCATCAGTTCATATAAGTCTTTTCAGGTTATTATGAAGTCTGTCTTCTCTTCATTTCTTATAGCATAATGGTATTCCATTACATTCATATACCACAACTTGTTTAACCATTCCTCAATTGACTGGCATCCCCTTGATTTCTAATTCTTTGCCACCAGAAAAGTAGCTGCTATAAATATTTTTGAACATATGGGTCCTTTTCCCATTTGTATGATCTCTTTGGGATACAGCCCTAGAAGCAGTATTGTTGGGTCAAAGAGAATGCACATTTTTATAGCCCTTTGGGCATAGTTCCAAATTGCTCTCCAAAATGGTTGGATCAGTTCACAACTCCACCAACAATGCATTAGTGTTCCAATTTTCCCATATCTTCTCCAGCATTTATCATTTTCCTTTTTTGCCGTGTTAGCCAATCTGAAAGCTGCAATGTGGTACCTAAGAGTTGTTTTGATTTGCATTTGTCTTATCAATAGTGATTTAGAGCATATTATCTTCCTTTGAAAACTACCTATTTATATCCTTTGAATATTTATCAAGTGGGGAAGGACTTGTATTCTTATATATTTCACTCACTTCTCTCTATATTCTAGAAATGAGGCCTTTGTAAGAGACACTGGCTGTAAAAATTCTTTCCCAGTTTTCTGCTTCCCTCCTCATCTTGGTTGCATTGGCTTTGTTTGTACAAAAACTTTTCAATTCAATGTAATCAAAATTATTCATTTTTCATTTTATAATGTTCTCTATCTCTTGTTTGGTCACAAATTTAGGAGAAAAATTTATGTCCAACAAAAGACACAGAGGACCATGGGAGCTGAAATGGATAATTTTGATTATATGAAATTAAAAAGGCTTTGCACAAACAAAACTAAAGCTGCCTACATTAGAAGGAAGGCAGGAAACCAGGGGGAATTTTACAGCAAGTTTCTCGGATACAGGCCTTATTTCTCAAAAGTATGGGGAACTGAGCCAAATTTATACAAATATCCGCCATCCCCTCAATTTTTTGTTCTTGTTTTTTAACATTTTTATTTAAAATTTTAAGTTCCGGGTTCTATCCCTCCAAATATTTTCCCACTTAGTATTATTTTTCCCAACTGATTTAAAGGTAGTTTTCAGCATTCATTTTTATAAGCTTTTGAGTTCAAAAATTTTCTTCCCACTCCCTTCCCAAACACAACAAGCAATCTGATTAGCTTTTACATGTAAAATCATGTTAAAAGTATTTCTACTTTAGTCATGTTGTGAAAGAAGAATCAAAACAAAATTAAAAAGCCACGAGAAAGAAGAAAACAATAAACAGAGTGAAAATAGTAGTTTATTCAGACTCCATAGTCCTTTTTCTGAACATGAATAGCATATTCTATCATAAGGAATTGTGTTGGATCATTGTATTGCTGAGAAGAGCTAAGTCTATCAAAGTTGATCATTGTTGCTGTTACTATGTTCTCCTGGTTCTACTCACTTCACTCAACATCAGTTCATGTTAAATCTTTCCAGGTTTTCTGAAATGAACCTGCTCATCATTTCTTATAGCATAATAGTTTTCCATTACATTCATGTACCACAACTTATTCAGCAATTCCCCCATTGATGGGCATCCCCTCAATTTCCAGAGAGCTGCTATCAATATTTTGTATACACGTGGGTATACATGGGTCCTTCTCATTTTTTTTTAATAATCTCTCTGGGATATAGCCCTAGTAGTGGTATTGCTGGATCAAAGAGTATACAGTTTTAGAGCCCTTTGGGCACAGTTACAATTTGCTCTCCGGAATGATTGGATCAGTTCAAAATATGAACAACAACTCTACAGTGTTCCAAGTTTCCCACATCTCCAACATTTATCATTTTCCTTTTCTGTCATATTAGTCAATCTGATAGATGTGAGGTGGGACATCAGAGTGGTTTTAATTTGCGTTTCTCTAATCAATAGTTATTTAGGGTATATATAGTTTTAATTTCTTTATCTGAAAACTACCTGTTCATATCCTTTTACCATGTATCAATTGGGGAATGACTTGTTTTCTTATAAATTGGTCTCAGTTCACTCCATATTTGAGAAATGAGACTTTTTCCAGAAATACTGCCTGTAAATCTGTTTTCTAGCTTTCTGTTTTCCTTCTAATCATGGTTGCATTGGTTTTGTTTGTGCAAAAACGTTTTAAAATTTTATTTACTCATTTGTTTTTCGTTTTCAACATTTACTTCTATGAGATTTTGAGTTCTGAATTTTCTTGCCCTCCCTCTATTCCCTCTCCCCAAGATGGAATGCAATCTGATATAGGCTATACATGTACAATCATACTAAGAACATTTCCACATTAGTCATGTTCTAAAGAAGAATTAGAACCAAAGGGAAAAACCATGAGAAAGAAGAAACAAAAAAGGGAGAAAATAGTATTTTGCAAGACCTTTTTATTTAATGTAATCAAAATTATCCATTTTGCATTTCATAATGTTCTCTATCTCTAATTTGGTAATAAATGCTTTCATTTTCCATAGATCTGACAGGTTTCCTAATTTGCTTTCCTAATTTGCTTATGGTATCATCCTTTAAGTCAAATTTACTTACCCATTTTGAACTTATCTTGGTATACAGTGTGAGATGTTGTTCTATGCCTATCTTCTTCTGTACTATTTTTCAGTATTCCAGGCCGTTTTTGTCAAATAGTGAGTACTTATTCCAGAAGATGGAGTCTTTGTGTTTATCAAACATCAAATTACTATAGTCATTCACTACTGTGTATTGTGTACCTAACCTATTCCACTGATCCACCACTCTGTTTCTTAGCCAATACTAAGTAGTTTTGATGATTGCTGCTTTATAATATAATTTAAGATCTGGTATAGCTAGATCACCTTTCTTTGCATTCTTTTCATTAATTTGCTTGATATTCTATTTCATTAGTTAATGTATTTATTTTTAGTTTTCAACATTCACTTTCATAAGTTTTAAATTTTCTCCCCCTCACTCCCCAACATAAACTGCATTCTGAGATAGGCTCTATATATAAATTCTTATTAAACATATTTTTTCATATTAGTCATGTTATACAGAAGAATTATAATGAATGAGAGAAACCATGAGAAAGAAAACAAAACAAATAAAAAAGAAATTAGTCTTCTGCATTCAGACTACATAGTTCTTTCTCTGGATGTGGATGGCATTTTCCATCATGAGTCCTTTGGGATTGTTTAACATCCTTGCATTGCTAGGAAGGGCTAAGTCTATCAAAATCAGTCATTGCGCACTGTGGCTTTTACTGTGTACAATGTTTTCCTGGTTTTGCTCACTTCACTCAGCATCAGTTCATTTGAGTCTTTCCATATTTTTCTCAAGTACACCTGTTTATCATTTCTTATAGCACAATAGTATTGCATTATATTCACATACCACAACTGGTTCAGCCATTCCCCAATTGATGGGCATCTCCTTAATTTCCAATTCTTGGAAAAGAGAGCTATTATAAATATTTTTGTATATGTGGGTCCTTTCCCCATTTTATGATCTTTTTTGGGATACAGCCTTAAAAATGATATTGCTGGGTCAAAGGGTATGCACATTTTATAGCCCTTTGGGCATAGTTCCAAATTGCTTTCCAGAATGGTTGGATCAGCTCACAGCTCTACCAACAATGAATTAGTGGTCCTACTTCCCCACATCTTCAACATTTATCATTTTCCTGTTTTGTCATGTTAGCCAATCTGATAGGTGTGATGTGGTACCTCAGAGTTGTTTTGATTTTCATCTCTCTAATGAATAGTAAGCATTTTTATATGACTATGGATGCCGTGTTTCCCCATGTATAAGATGCACTTTTTTAAAAAATTTGGTGTCTAAAAACTGGGTGTGTCTTATACAGTGGTTGGAGATTTTTTTTACTTGCATTTCCCACTTTTTTGTGTTTATTTTTGTGCTCATTGTTGTAGATTTTTTAACTTGTGTTTCCCGCTTTATCGCACTTATTGTCTTTGCGCTCATTGATACGCATTTGTTACTGGTATATTAAGTTACGTTTTGCCACACTCTGCCCAGAAAAGGCTCGGAAAAGATTTTTGTACAATGCTTAATTCAAGTTAAAAGTGATCCAATTTACAAAAGTGAATGGAAATCGTGCTGCTGACCATAAGTTTGGTCCTCTTCCAACTGAGAAAACAATCCAAGACTAGCTACAGGAAGAAGAAACCCTACTGAAAATGCCACGGCAGAAGAAGGCCATGAGAGGCAAGTCAACAAAATGTCCTGATTTAGAGAGGGAATTGAAGATATGGATTGAAGAGCAGAGGGCAATTGGAATTCCTGTGTCCACAAGGATGTTTCAATATGAGGCAAGAAGTATTGCTGATGAAAAAGAAGTTACTGATTTTAAAGGAGGACACAATTGATGCTTCAGGTTCACAAAACAGAATGGACTAAGCATTGTGTACATGCACCAGACTTGCCCAAAAGATGCCTGAAAGCTATGAGCAGATGAATAAAACTTTATGTAATACATATATACATATATATACATATATACAATATAACTTTATGTAATACACTTTTTTTCAAATTTCGACCCCCAAAATTAAGATGTGTCTTTTACATGGGGAAAGATGGTAGCTTTAATTTCTTCCTCTGAAAACTGCCTGTTCATATCCTTTGACCATTTATCAATTGGGAAATGACTTGTATTCTTGTAAATTTGACTGAGTTCTCCATATATTTTAGAAATCAGGCTTTTATCAGAGATAGTGGTTATAAAAATTCTTTCCAGGTTTTCTGCTTCCCTCATAATCTTGGTTACATTGGCTTTGTTTGCACAAATCCACAAATATTCAGAAATTCTATAGTATTTTATAAAGTTGAACTCAAACTAAAACCGAAGTTTTATAACTTTCTGTTCATTGCCTTTCTAACTCTTTATCAACGAAGCATCAATGAACAGTTTTGCTTGTTGATTCAGAAGGAGGCAAGGTTCTGACTTCAAAGTACTCCTGAATGGCATGAGCCATCAGCACACCAACCAAGATGCTGGGAGGAAGGGAAGAGACTAAAGAGTGTAATTTTTGAGGATTCTGGGAAGATGGCAGGGGAGGTCAGAAAATTCCATGCTCTCCAGATTTCCCCCACAAAAGAGTTAAAATAATTCCTTAGGGATAACATAGAGTGGTTAAAAATAAATAAGAGTTGGGGCAGAACAGTGGTCCTCTTGGGTCAGAGAAGATCTGAAGAAAAATCCAAGGATAAGGTTTATTCTCTGTAAAGAATAACATACCTCCAGGCTATTTCCACTTAAAAAAACAAGCAGCAATCCCTAGGATTTTCTGTCTTGGGATAGTGAGGGCAGTTGGATGTCTGACCCAGCAAAGATGGAGGGAACCTCTGCTGACAAGGAACACTATGTTAGCTGTGCTATGAAATGTGGCCCGGTTGAGAAGGAAGCAGCACATGCCTGGTGAGTGCAGAAGCAATGGGGCAGGGATGCTGCTGGCTGTGGGCACTTATAAGAGGTACTTATAAGTAGTTTCAGTTCCAGGCCAGAGGGGAGAACTAAGGGAGGATCTGAAGCCAGAGGCACCATGCTTTGTATCCCAGGACTGGAAGTGATTACGAAAAATAAGCTCCTACAAGTGAAAAAAAAACTGAGCCAGCAAAGGAGAAAGAATCCAACCCAACCATAGAGAGCTACTATGGGAATAGAGAAGGCCAGAGTTTGTCTTCAGAGGAAGATACTTAAGTAAAGAAACACTCTTTTACCCCAAAGAGTAAGATCAAATAGTCACCTGCCCAAAAAGAATTCATAAAAGTACTATAAAAGACTTTAAAAATAAAATGAGTGACTGAGGAAAAACTAGAAAAAATAATAACAACCAAAGAAAAACAAGAAGATTATGAAAATTCCCCATTTCTTACCCTTGTTCCTTATCCCAACTGTCTAAGAAAGTACCTAATTCCATTTAAGAAAAAACATATAGGTAAATTTGTTGTTTTATTACCATGAAATATATAATTTTCTTGCAGATCCTTAAATGGGCGTCAGATGCTTTAAGTTTTAGTTCATTAAAACAAGCTCCATATCTGTATGCTCAGTCTACAAGGGAAACTCTGATCATCTATTCACACCTTCAGAAAATTAGCAGCAACAATTAGGACTAGCCATTTACTCATTTAAGTCCTTTCCATTCAATATGAAATTTCAGAACATACTTCCTATCAGGGAGGCACTGGTCAAGAGGTGGAGGGGAATACTCAGATAAATGAGAAATATTTGTTCAGATAAATAATCCTAGGGTCAAGTGTCTGTTGGTCTTTAAATTTTTATCCTAAAGATATTGTAGGAAAAGTTATTTATATTTCAACTGTAACTCAATTCATTTGAAAAATATTATTTTTTAATTGGTCTCCTCATTAGGGTATGGCTTGGAAAAAAACCAACATGTCTTCTTCCTCACCACCCTACCCTCCCCCATTTGTACTCCCATCCTCTTTTCTATATTTACGAATCAGAAGGCAGTCCAAGAGAATTTTCTTTTGAGTTATCACAAGCCAGTTTTGTTTTACTTTTCTCTGTAACCATGCTGAACATAGAGCCCAGGGATTCCTTAATATTTTTCAACTGTTTTGTGAGGTCAGATGTATTATTTTAAGGAATAGTACATAAAATTTTTTTTAGAAAATGAAGCCTTCAGCCCGTATCAATCCCAACTCATCTTTTTTTTTTTTCCTTTTAGCTTAAATGAAACCTAGCTTTCTCTGAAAACGGCCTCTTGGCCTTTGCTAGAGTAGCTGCCAAATGGGAAATTATAGCATCTAGCCTAGATGTCCTGGGGGGATAGTTGGAATAGAAACAGGACAAGTTCAGGTTATTCAGGGGTCAATCAGAATACATTGATATATTCTGCAAAAGTACATGAGTGGGCAGATAGATAAGCTTATTGGAGATGACCACACCAACTGGGCCCAGTAAAAGAAAAAAAATGGAGCCTGAAAATTTCTGTTGAATGGAATCTCTCAGAAGAGATTGGTGGAGAATTTTCATGGATTTTGTTTCTTTTCTTAGTGAAAGATCATTCCCTCAAGGGAATGATCTGCCTGGAGGAGGATTTTGATAGGCAATGGAAGTCAACTTGGAACTCAGAAAAGCATCATAAAATAATTTTAAGGCAAGAGTTCTTAATTTGGGTTCAGTGGGGCCCCAAGGGCATGTGGGTAGATTTCAGAGGGCTTATGTACTTGGATGGAAAGGATTATAGTTTCATTTTCACTAAACTCTTAAAACTGAAATATTTCTTTAAATTATGAATGAAGGCAACAAACATCATTCTGAGTAGGAGTCCATAGGCTTCACCAGAATGGCAAAGAGATTTGTGACACAAAATAGGTAAAGCACTCCTGTTATGATCTATCTTCCTAGTATTCTCACACTATCCCCCTTTATGTAACTCATACATACCATTGTAAGTTACCATTGTTACCTGAGTATATCCTTGTCACTTGCCTCCCTTCCTACTTTTTGTTATGCTACTCTTCATACCTGAAATAGGCACACTCCCTACTACCTGCCGCCCACCCCTACATATCCTACTGTCAAGACTTAGCTTATACAACCTTCTCCATGTATTTTTTCCTGACCCATCCATCAGAAATAATTTCAGAAGAGACTTACACATTTTACTTTGTATTATATGCAGACTGTGAAGCTCTCTCTGCTTTTGCCTTATTCTTGGTTGCAAACTTTTGAAGGCAAGTGTTAAATGATTGCACACCTAACAAGGATAGCATCTAAAAATCTGAAAGGAAAAGTTAACTGAACTATAAAAGAATATGGATGAAAAAATGTAGTGTGAGATTTCCATAATTCATTTTATGGAATGACAACTCTATTAAGGCCCTTTTGGATACTGTCAATGTTAGTGTTCTCTTTCCCCTCCACAAGATTATTTTTTATGTAATATATATATATATATATATATACATATATATATATATATATATATATATATGTTATTTCCTCAAGTGTAATGTAGGTTCATGGAGGGCAAGGACTTTCTAAAAAATTTTTGGTTTTGTATCACTAGAATCTAGTGCAGTGTTTAGAACATAGCAAGTATTTCTGATGAATTTAATTCATTTATTTTAAGCTTCCTATGTGGATCCTTAAGTCAAATTATTTCTAAATAACTATAGATCTCATTTAGGAGACATTAAAGACAATCAGGTCTTGATGCAAATAACATAATGTTAGCAGGAAATTAGAATGTCGAGAAGAACACACCATCTATAAAGACTTCAGTCTACAATCTGTATTATGAATGGTGCCTTGCCAAAGGATAAAAAAAGCTTAAGATAGAATTTTACTAAAACCGTGCCACACTTTTAGGAGACTACACCTTCTCTTACACATGTTATGTGACTCTCAAGATAAAAGGTTCCAAATTCTACATCTTAGAGAATGTAATGAAAACCATTTATGACCAGGATTCTTCTCTAAATCATTCTTAAGATACTGTCTTTAAGAAGTTGATCTAGTTTTCACTAAATGACCCCAAGGTTGGTGGAACTCCCATCTCCCAACACAAAGCCATTTCATTTTGGATAGCTGTAATTGTTAAAAGAGAAGCTGGGTGGCATAGTGTATAGTACACCAGGCCTGGAGACAGGAAAAACTGAATTCGAACTCCACCTCAGACTATTACTAGCTGTGTGACCCTGAGCAAGTCACTTAACCTTGCTTGTCTCAGTTTCCTCTTCTGTAAAATGAGCTGGTGAATGAAATGGTAAACCATTCCAGTATCTTTGCCAAGAAAACTCCAAATCAGGTCACAAAGAGTTCAATATGATTGAAACAACTCAACAACAGCAACAAACAACAACAACAAACAACAGTAACACATTGTTTTTCCTTTATATCAAACAAAAATCTGGCTATCTGCCACCTCTGCTCATTGTTCTTAGTTCAGCCCACTAGGGCTACAAAAAAACAAGTCTTACCCTTTTTTTTCCATGATAGCCCTTCATACATCTGAAGATAATTTTCATATCTCCCAAGTCTTCTTTTCCTTAAATTAAACATTCTGAGTTCCTTCAACTAGTTCACATATAACACAGCCCTTGTGACCACTATGATTGGCACATAGTAGGTGCTAAGTAAATGCTTTTTGACTTCAATTAACCTTCTGGTCTTATTCCCCTAGATGTTTGCCAACTTATCTAAGTCCTCTCCCAAAATGGCACCAGGAACTTAGCACAATAGAGTCCGACCAGGAAAATGTATAGTAGGTTTATCGGCTCCCTTGCTTTGTACACTGAGCCTCATAACTCAGACTAAGATCACATTAACTGTTTTGTTTGCCAAGTTGCACTGTTGGCTCACATTGATCTCATAGCCTACTAAAAGCTTGAGTTGTTTTTTATTAAACTTGGTTTCTATCCATGCCTCTCCCATCCTACACTTAAGTTGATTGTTTGAAATCTAAGTATAGGATATTATTTCACTAAGATAATATCTGGGGATGTGCTGAATTTCTTAGTACCATAATAAAATATACCGAGTTAGATAAATTCTAATCATAGAGCAACGTGACATTTAAAAGTTTTAAGGTGCTTTATACACATTACTCCACCTGAGCTTCACATGTAATATATACATATAGCAAATGAAAGACAAAAACATTTAAAGGGAGGCTAATATCTCTTGTCTATGAAGTGGACCAGTGGCCTGAAGTCAGGATGGCCTGATTTCCAATTTGACCTCAGACATTACTAACTGCATGACTCTGGGCAAGTCACTTAATTTTTATCTTCCTCAAGTTTCCTCAACTGTAAAATAGGGATAAAATCAGCCTATAGATATTAGTGGGAAATATCCATATACAAATAAATTAAAATAAATAAGGGTTACAAAGTGCAAGCAATTCACTTACCAAAATGATGCAAAAAGTCTTTAAAAAATGGAAGGTGCTAAAAATAATTCTACTACCTAAGGAATGCTGATAATTTGATAGTTACTTCTCAAAATAGGAATTTTAGGAAATTTTTTTCATTAGGTAAATTAGCTTTAAGTAAAACTGTTTTAGGCAAATTGAGCTAAAATAAAAATGAACCATTGCTGGAACTTTCAAAGGAAAGCTCTGTTGCCACCCCAGCAGGTACAGTACAGTATAATATTGTCAAACAACACAGTAGGGAAAAAGAGAGGTTCCCAAAGTGTACCAGTAAGATAGCAGACTGAATCCTGGGTTTCTGCCTGAGCTAAAGAAGATGTTAAAGAGATTTTTTCCAATTCCCCCAAATATCTTTTGAAGCACCTGAGATTGCTAGATTAAACAGTAAAACATTTGCAATGTGTTCTGGACCTAATGAACAAATTAGATAGAAAAAATACTACCAAGGCCAGATGGCATCCACCCCATGATTTTCAAAGAAACTTCCTTAATGAGATGGTCATTGGTCTCTCACCTTTACCTTAGTTACAAACCCTTTCACTCTGGCATTTTTAGTTCTTATAGCTCCAGCTGTTACTGTGCTGTGCGCTACCTACTACATTGTTCAGCATTTGTCTGAAAATTAAATGATCAGACACAAGCCATTATGCTTTGGTGATGGAAAGATGTAAATTAATGATACTGAAATCCCAGTTCAGTGAGTGTGAGGAGTAGATATAGAATAAATATTTTTTTTCAAGAACCCTCCACATTACGGATATTCTATGGAGAAGAGGAGGTATGGCCAGCTTGTGCATTCTATCATTTGGGATGCCAATCACATCTGGTCTTGAGATAATTATCATGGGAAGCAAAAGCCACCTGCAATCACCAAAATAATTTAACATATAAATAAGCTTCAAGTAAGTAACTTTTGGAACAATGGAAACCAGAGAGAAAAAGCAAAAGGAATGAGAACTAAATGAGAAGTTGATGAAAGATCCTGTTGCTCTTCCTTTCTAATTGGTGCCTGGTATTCAGATTTATTCATGGCATAGTGTAAGGAGCCAAGAGAGGAAATGAAAGGAACAGGTTTAAGATAGTTTAAAAATATGACCGCCTTTGGTACTGCTTTGTGTCATTGTTCAATGTGCTTATTTAAGTGACATGCAAGGACCAGCTCCCTTTCCCACAGTTGCCAAAGTGCTAAACTCTTTATTGGTTTTGTTTCCTGGGTTCCAGCTGTCTTTAATATCTTTATGAAAAGCCAGACACCCAGTACCCCAAACAGAGAAGAGATTAGCTCAGATTTCTGGAAAAGTCATTTCCCAAGGCTATCAAACTTATTTGGATGCTATGGGTTAAGGCAAATCTTCATAAGAGGAAACAGCTATGCACCCAGAAGTCAGAATCTGAGAAAAGTGGTCATGTGAATAGGGGTATTGCTTTCAATTAAGGAACCTAAGTATTTACTTTTTCTATACCAAGAGTTATAGTAAAAAAAATTGTTTGTTTCTCTTCTTGTCTATGAAAGGCAGCATGATGTACTGTCCAGAGTATTGGTTTTGGAACCAAAAGGCCTTGGTTTGAAGCCTGACTTTGACGTTTAACCAGTTGCATGACCTTGCATAAGTAACTTACCTTTCTGAGGTTCAGAAAGCTCTCTCTGGTTTGTTTAATAAGATATGATGGCATTGGTGGAAGGAATGTAAATGTTTATGAAATTACGGTTTTTTGAAATACTGTGTTTTCTTCCTGAGAGAAGCCCTTCCAAATCTGTGTTTGTTAAATGTAACCTCTTTGTTCTCCATGACTGAGAAATCAATGGCCTAAATAACACTTCTAAACTTGGGGAGATAAAAACCAGAGTTCAAGAGGTTGATGAGTATGGGAGAATATGGCAAAGATGAAAAGAATAAGAATAAGCAATTGGATCACTAGGGCCATAAATTCACATATGTCTCTTTCCACCATGAATAGTTGGATTTTTGTTGAAGTAAGATTTCAGAAATGTTAATTAGGAGTTGCACATGTTAATAGGGTAAGGAAGCCTTTATTGGCCCCACAAGGAAAAAATATTCCATACTGGTTGGTGACCCTCTGCTGAAGGGTATTAAGACAATCATAGGAACACCTCATCTAGTCAAGCAATATGTCTACTCTGATATGGGAGCATGTATTTGAAATGGGACATGTTTTTAAACTAGCCAAATGGTTAACATTTCTGGTCATTTGTGTGAAAATGAATGATGCCACAAAAAGAAACTTGGAAAGTACACTAAAAAACTTAGGAACCTGAGGACACATCTGGCACTTTTATTTCTCCTTCCAGATGAAGATTGTCACTTTGGAAGAGAAAAGAGAATATCGGACAAGAATAGCTGGTTAAATAGTGGAGATTAAAAACATGACTTATTTTTGTTTCTAGACAATGGCTTATAAATTAATTTAAGTTAAATCAAACCAATTGCTAATGAGGATAAAAGTAGCCTAGTAGTAACCTTAATTCACCCAAATGTTTTACATAGCAAGATGTAAGTAAGGACACGTTCTGGCTATGGGCTAAGTGATGGGAAGGAGATAGGAAGAAGGAACAGACAAAAATGCCACTGAGGCCTAGAATAGCCTTCTGTTTCCATTTTCATAATGAAGGTCCTAACACAGTCAAGCAAATCAGAGCTTGAATCAGAAACATAATCAAAGAAAGGCTGTAATAGCTGAACATAAGCTTTGCTTTCCCTCTGGAATGACTAGCTTTGATTTACATCCAATCCCCAGGCTCCCGTCACTGTGTTCTTCCAGTGAACAAGCTACTCCCTTTTCAGTTTTCATGCCAAGTTTTCTGGTTGTCCTGGTGTTCTGGAATGAAGTCATTATTTATGGTTCCGGGGACTCTGGTTATCTTTGCTTTATTGACGCTCTCTATTTTTCTCTCATTCTTCTTCAATTCAAGAACAAGCTGCTGACCTAACCCAATAGGATCAATTATGCTTGCTCCTCTGCAATGCCTTGATTTCATCGGGCTTCACTGGTTCAGTTTAATTGCTGGCATAAACAATTCAAACATTGGGATATTAGATTGACTACAAAACTTGGTGACAAGCAGACTTGGTTGGGGCAGGATTTGGCCGCATGAAAGTCTGATGCAAAGATATATAGGGTTAACTAATTAAATACTGCTTTTCCATCAGCTAAAATCTTCCTGGGTCCAAAATTGCCTATGGAAAATATTTCATAATTTAAAAGGAAGTTGTAAATATTAATTCATTCAACACACATTTATGAAGCAGAAAACACACGAAGAGCATCACTATTCTAGGCCCTGGGGTGATACAAAGGTTAGACAAAATAGCATCCTTTCCCAAACAGATTTTAAACTTAAAATTTAGAAGGGCAAAATGACACAAGCACAGAAAATCCTGACAACATGACATATATTTTAGGTGCCAAAAAAGCTCTTTTTTATATTCTTTGTTTTTTATTTATTTAACATTTTTAGTTTTCAGCATTGATTTCCACAAGATTTTCAATTACAAATTTTCTCCCCATTTCTACCCTCTCCCAACTCCAAGATGGCATATATTCTGGTTGCCCCATTCCCCAGTCAGCCCTCCCCTTTGTCACCCTACTCCCACCCATCCCCTTTTCCTTCACTTTCCTGTACGGCAAGATAGATTTCTATGCCCCATTACCTATATATCTTATTTCCCAGTTGCATGCAAAACAACTTTTTTTTGAACATCTGCTTTTAAAACTTTAAGTTCCAAATTCTCCCCTTCTTCCCTCCCCACCCACCCTCCCTAAGAAGGCAAGCAATTCAACATAGACCACACATGTATCATTAGTAAAACCCTTCCACAATACTCATGTTGTGAAAGGCTAACTATATCTCCTTCCATCCTATCCTGTCCCCCTGTGCCAGTAAGGCAAAATGGGCTTAGTTTAACAGGTGTGCTTAAGGAGTTTGGCTTTTGTTTATGGTGAAAGTACTTTCACCCGTTAAACGCTAAGCCCCAGGCCCAAAGCCCTATCAGGTGTGAAACCCCTGTGGGCGTAG
>JAQQSZ010003087.1:0-14551 GCA_028646595.1 Phalanger gymnotis
CCTTTACTTTTTCATGCCATAATTTGTAATTTGTTCAGCTATTGCCCCAGTTGATGGACATCCTCTTAGCTTCCAGTTCTTTGCCATAACAAAAACAGCTGCTATAAATATTTGTAAACATGTTATTTTTCCTTTATATCTTTGGGGTATAGGCCTAATAGTTATAACAATGGATCAAAGAGTATAGAGAGTTTAGTGATTTATGAAGTATAATTGGAGTCACGTGGATAGTGTCTGCGATAGAATTGAATCACTTGGTCAAGGCTGTCGCTCGGAGGTAGACCTGATGTAAATGAAGAGCCAATTATTAAATTTTAAGGGTAAGAATTTACACCTTGGAAATCAGCAAAGGCTACACATTAGGGCTGATTTACTGTTTTGTTGATTGTCTAGATTTAAGAAAGTAAGTGTTAATAATGCAGATTAAACTGAAAAATGTGTCATGCATAGATTTTTTCCCCCTAGATAGCTGTGTTAAACATTTACCAGCACATCACTGGGTATCGTTCCAGATTGCATTTCTAGAATGGCTGGACCAATTCACTGCGTATTGAACAATGTCTCTTGTTCAAAGGCCTTCAAATTTGTTATTTCCCTTTTTGGCCCATTTTGCCAATAGGATGGGTGGGAAGTGGAAACTCAGAGTTGCTTTAATTTGTATTTCTCTTATTATCAATGATTTGGTTCATTTTATAAATATTGCTAGTAGCTTGAATTTCTTCCTTTGAAAATTGACTGTTCAGTTGAAGCAAATTATTTGCTCCTTTTTTGTTTGTTTTTGTTTTTGTTTCTGTTTCTGTATTGTTTCTTCTTTCTCATGGTTCATTCCACTGGTCATAGCTCTTCTTTACAACTTGACTATTGTGAAAATATGTTTAGTGTGAAGGTATAGGTAAAACCTATATCTGAGTGCATGCTCTCTTGGGTGAAGAGGGGGAAGGAGAGGAAAGGGGAGAAAGTTTGAAACTCAAAAACTTGAGGAATTGAATGTTATAAGCTAAAACTAAAACCAAATTACTTAATTTTAAAAAAAGAAGAAAATTAACTATTCGTATCCTTCAACTATTTTTCTTTAGGAATTTTAAAAAATATATTTAAATAAGATATGTCTTGGATACGAGACCTTTATCAGAGAAGTGCAATGGAAGAACTTTCTCTGAGTTACCTGTTTCCCTTCTAATTGTAACTACCTTGACTTTGTTTGTACTGACTTTTAAATGAATTTGTTTTGGGGGGGTGGTTTTTTTTGGAAATAAAAATTGATCCTTTTGCAAAAAAAAACAGCTTGCTGTTAGATTCTGGTTTCTAATCCATTTTGCTATCTGCTGTCATTTTATGGGTGAACTCATCATTCCTAACTTTGTATTTCCCTCTCTCCTAGTTTCTTCTGTTTATCCTTCTCTCTTTTTATCCTGTCCCTCCTCCAAAATGCTTTGCTTCTAAATGTTGCCTCCCCTAATCTACCCTACCTTTTATCATTCATCCTCCCCTCATATCTCTTATCCCCTTCCCTTCCTATTTCCCTGTTGGTTAAGATAGATTTCTATATCCAGCTGAGTGTGTGTATGTGTGTGTGCACGCACATGTGTGTGCACACATGTATATACTTTCCACTTTTAAACAATTTGTATGAGAGTGAAGTCCAAGCATTGCCCACCACACCCCTATTTCCCTCTCTAATACAAAGCTTCTTCCTTTTGGGCCTCTTTTGTGAGAAAAATTCTTCCATTTTACCGCTTCCTTCCCCCTTCTCCAAGTGCATCCCTCATTCTCACCCCTTCATTTTTTTTTAGAGATCATCTCAACATAATTGACTCATATACATAGCCTCTGTCTATGTAGACTCCTAACTGCCCCCCCAAATGATAAAATTCTTAGGAGTTACATGTATCATCTTACCATATAAGACTACAAACTGTTTAACTTTATTGAGTCTCTTATGTTTACTCTTTCAGGTTTACTTTTTTATGTTTCTCCTGAGTCTTTTGTTTAAATGTCAAATTTTCAGCCTTGTTCTTTTCATCAGGAATGCTTAATAGTCCTGTACTTCATTAAATAGCAATTTTTCCTGTGAAGGATTATATTCATTTTTGCTATGTAGGCTATTCTTGGTTTTAATTCTAGCTCCTTTGCCTTCCAGAATACTGTGTTTGAAGCCCTCCAGTCCTTTACTGTAGAAGCTGCTAAAGCTTGTGTGATCCTGAGAGTGACAAAATAGTATTTGAATTGTTTTATTTTCTAGATGCTTGAAGTATTTTCTCCTTACTGAAAGCGATCAGTGTATTCTTCTCTTTCAACAATCTGGCTAGCAGCTGTCGTGGGGGTGAAAATCCAACACAAGCCCAACAACAAGCATGCTGCCAAAGCCCAGGTTCTTTTGATCTGCTTTAGTAAGGAAAGCAATGTTAAGGGGTTGACAAGCTTAGTTTAATTCAGCATACAAATACCATTCACTTAGTTCAGGGGCAAAAGCCAGCACCCTGAACTTCAAAGCAAATACAAACAAATTACAAACATCAACAGACAGACTAAATACAATTCATAGTTAGCAAAATCTAGGTTCAGCCTGGGAGCTCATAACAAGGGCTGGCCCAGAGTCACACACACCCCCATGGCTGTGGGTAAGAGCTCCGAAAAAGAGAAAGCCAACCTCTGGTTTTATATCTTTTCACCCACATAACCTAGAATCGTCACAGTGACTCACTCACGTGACCTAGAATCATCACAAAGAGGCGACTTGAACCCATGTGGTCTAAAAGCCTCTGATGTCCCAAATATGTCATTCAAACTCGTGTGTAAACTAGGGCCTCCCCTGAGGCAAGGAGGCACCAAGGACACCCACATCTAATCAAGGAAACAAAGGCCAAACTCTTCAAGGGCACTTGGTTGAACTGAGTGCTATGAGCCCATTTTGTTTACCAGCACATCTTCCAATTTCTATTTTATCCTCTGGATCTAATATATTGGGGCAGTTTTTCTTGATAGTTTCTTGAAAGATGATGTCTAAGCTCTTTTTTTGAATCATGGCTTTCAGATAGTTCAATAATTCTTACATTATATCTCTTTGATCTGTTTTCTAGGCCATTATTTTTTTCTGGTGAATTTTTTTACATTTTCTTCCTTGTTTCATTCTTTTGATTTTATTATTCCTTGAGGTTTCATGGAATCATTAGCTCCCACTTACCCAGCTCTAATTTTTAAAGGATTTTTTTCTCATTGAATTTTTGTGTCTCTTTTACTTTTTGGCCTATTCCGTTTTTAAAATATTATTTTCTTCAGTATTTTTGTGCCTCTTTTATCAAGCTGTTAATTCTCTTTTCATAATTTTCTTGTGTAATTCTCATTTCTTTTCCAATTTTTCTTTTACCATTCTTATATATCCTTTAAGGCTTCAAGGAATTCTTGTTGAGCTTTGGTTTAATTAGCACTTTTTTTCTTTGGCTTTGCCTTTGTCAGAATGCACAATCATCAGTATAGAAGAATCGTCTTGAAGAAAATGACAGTCTTCAGTGTCTCATTTTCGTGTAAGGAAGGGAGGGGAGAAAGGAAGGAAAGGAAATAAGCATCTATATAGAATCTACTCTGTACTAGGCAGTGTACTAATTGCTTTACAATGATTATTTCTTTTAATCCTCACAACAACCCTGGGTGGGGGTAGGTTCTGTTATTATACCTATTTTACAGTTGAGGAAGCTGAGACAAATACAGGTCAAGTGACTTGCCCAGAGTCACATAGCTAGTAAGTGTCTGAGGCCAAATTTGAACTCAAGAAAATAAGTCTTCCTGACTCCAGGCCTGGCATTCTATCCACTGTACCACCTAGCTACAACTGCTCTATCTAGCTGCTTCATTTGATCCTCACAATAACCCTGAAAAGTAGGTGCTGTTATTGTTAAGACTTTTAGGAAACACTGGGAGAGAGAGACGGTGCTTTTAGGGCTGAAACAAATAGTACCAAAAAGAATTTTTATTTCTTTTAAATATGTGCCTCCCAAAATAGATTCTAATTAATTACTTAACAAATTATGTGTGATAAAAATATTCTTGTCTAAGGCAACCATACAATGAAAGCTATTTCCACATGTGATTTGTACTGTAATTTTAGGCTTGTGTATTTGCTGGTGTTTATTATTAGGAATAGAGATAGGGCCTAGGACTTTGATTTCATTGGAATAGAGAAATCTTTGTTGAAGAAACTCTCCACCAACTCAGTTTGGCACCTTGTCTGCATTTTAGAGTCTTAGTTCAATATAGCACTGAAGTTCAATTGACTTACCTAGGGATGTGGACAGTATATTTCAGAGGTTCCAAGACCAGCCCTAGAGCCACCATTCCATGGTGCCTTTCCTCACATAATTAAGAAATATAACATGACATGCTTTACCACAAATAATGAGGTAGCTAGTTGGGGCAGTGGATAGAGTACTAGACTTGGAATCAGGAAGACTCATCTTCTTCAGTTAAAATCTGTCCTCAGACACTTACTAACTGTGTGACTCTGGGCAAGTTACTTAAATCTCTTTGCCTTAGTTCCTCATTAGTAAAGTGAGCTGGAGAAGAAAATGGCAAACCACCCCAGAACTTTGCCAAAAACAAACCAAAAAGAAACCCTAAATAAGGTCATGAAGAGTTGGACATAAATGAAACAAAGAACATCAAACCACAAATAACACTGTAACAACAATAACAACAAACATTTATAAGGAGGTTTGAAGTTTATTAAAGCCATATATATATATAAACATATATTATACAACATACATATGCTATATATAACATATGTATGTTATATATACAACATATGTATATGTATATACATATATATATAACATATGTATGTTATATATACAACATATGTATATGTATATACATACATATATATATATATATATATATATATATATATATGTTATCACACTTGGTCCTTGCAATAATCCAATTAGGGATGTATTGTTATTGTCGTCCCCATTTTATAGATGAGGAAATTTGGACTGAAAGAAGTTCATACAACTATTTAATATGTGAAGTGAGATTTACATTGGGTCTTTCTGGCTCCAGGGCCAATACTCTGGCCACCATGATCTCTCTCATTATGAATTAGCCTGAGAAACATAATATTGTTTTCTTTAGGTGAGAGAACCTTCATAATTAACTAGACTTAAAAATGTTGTAACTTCTCAAAGTGTTTCTGTTGTAGAAATGTTGATGCATTTAAATTATCGCTTACCTATTACTTACAAAACTAGTAGTCATAAAAATAATATACAGCGTTTGACTTTTAACTGTACCTCAGGAAATCTGTTTGTTTTACTAGGAGAGATAGGGTGGTGTAGTGGAAAGAGTCCTGGATTTGAAGCTACAACACCTATATTGGAGCAGGGCATCCTGCTTTCCATCCTTTCTGTCACCCTACCTTACTATCTAGGTGTCCAATTCAACTACACCTTGTATCTCCTTCTCCTCCTCCACATCCTTGTACATGTATCCTTGTCATAGTGTAAAAATTTCTGTGATATATTGCATTTTCCTTTCTAATGTTTTATTTAAAAAGTCTGCATTAATATGCATTAGAAATACTGATATTTAGTTTTCTTTCTCTGTTTTGATTGTCTCTAGGTCAGGTATTTTTGTCTAAAAGAATTTGTCAGGATGACTTCTTCTCCTTCTCATACTCCCACCCTTGGTCAAGTATTTTATTTAGCATTGGAATTAATTTTTCTATAAATGTTTGATAGAAGTCACTTGTAAACTCACCTGGACCTGTCTTGTGATTTCCCCCCTCTTTTGGTAGTACATTTACAGCCTTTTTCATTTTCTTTTTCTAATATAAATTAGGTTATTGAAGTGCCTTTTTCGGTTTTATCTGGACATTTCATTTTTGGGTATGTTAATTCATTTCAATTAGGTTGTCATTTAATTGGCCAAAATAGTTCCTAATAATTTCTTTTATTTCATCTACATCAGTCATGAATTCGTCTTTCATTTTTGATACTGGCAATTTGGTCTTTTTTTAAAAAAAAATCAAATTAGCTAGTGGTTTATCTATTTTATTTTTTACCAGAAAATGCTCCTAGTTTTATTGATTAATCTAATTGCTTTTTGTTTTCAGTTTGTTTATCTCTTTGATTTTCAGGATTTCTATATAAGTATTTAATTTAGAGTTTTTACTTGTTGATTTTCTACGTTTTTTTTTTAAAGTTTCATGACATATTTGTTGACCTGCTCTTTTTTCTCTTTTGTTGATGAAAGTGGTAAAAGATAAAGATTTCCTCCAAGCACATTTCTGGCTACTTGCCAAATTTTTAGATTTTTTTTCATTGTTGTCATCATCTTTGATGAAATTATTGATCATTTCTTTTATTTGTTCCTTGACACATCCATTCTTTATGATTAAGTTACCTAGTTTCCAATTGATATTTAATCTTTATTTCAAAGACTTTTTATTGAGTATATTTTTATTGCATTATGATCTATAAAAGTATATTCAATATTTCTTCTCTTCTGCGTTTATTAGCAAGGTTTTTATGGCCTAATACTTCTTCAGATTTTGTGAAGGTGCCATGAATGGCTACAAAATATTTATTCTTCTTTCCATTCCCATTCAATATTCCTCACAGTTGTATCATATCAGACTTTCCTAAAGTTCTGTTTAGGTTGCTCCTTTCTTCTTAATTTTTTTGTTATATTTATGTCAGTCTGAGAGACATAATTTGAGACCTCCCATTATTATTATTTTATTGTCCATTTTAATTATAATTTATTTAACTTTTCCTTTAGGAATTTAATGCTATGCTATTTGGTACATATATATTTTGTATTGATATTAATTGCTTGTGGTACCTTTCAACAAAATGTATTTCTCTTTTTTATCTTTTAATTAATCGTTCTTTGATATTTTTGCTCTTGCTTTGCTGAGATCACAATTGTAACCCTTCCATTTCTACCTCAGCTAAAGCACAATAGACTTGCTTTAGCCCCTTACTTTGAATCTGCATGCATTTTTTTTTCTGTTTTAAGTGTGTTTCTTTTGAACTACATATTGTATATATGAATCCATTTCATTTAGGTTGTCATTTAATTGGGCAAAATGGTTCCTAATAATTTCTTTTATCTCTGCCACATTGCTCAATAATTTACTTTCTAAAATTTTGGTACTGGAAATTTGGTCTTCTTTTTTTTAAAAAAAATCAAATTGGATTCTAGTTTCTGTTCCATTCTACTATCTTCTTATGTTTTGGGGTGAGTTCAAGCCATCTACATTCACAGTGACTATTGTTAATGGTGTGTTTCTTTCTATCCTATTCTCTTATCTTTGTCCCCTGCCTCCTGTGTGAGTTTGTTTTAGTTATTGTTAATCCCTCCCTTAACCTACCATCCCTTTTATTTTCCTCCCACTGCATGCCCTTTCCCTTAATTCCTTTCCCTACTTGGAGAAATGTTTTTGTACTCAACTCACTTCTCTCTCTCTCTCTCTCTCTCTCTCTCTCTCTCTCTCTCTCTCTCTCTCTCTTTCTGTGACTGAGGGAGTGTCTTGTGTATTATTCCCTTCTTTGTCTATTTAAGATGAGAATTAATTTCAAATCTAAGTGCTGCCTACTCTCCAAACTTTCCTTCTCCTTGTTGTATAGACTTCTACTTGTACATCCCAGTTATGTGAGCTGATTTTTCTCATCCTTCTTCCCCCTTACCCTCCCAGTGTATTCATTTTACCCTCCTTAAGGAAAAGTAAAGGAAGGGAATAGAAGAGGAAAGAAATGAGCATTAACATAGCACCACTAATTGATAAGCCCTGTGCTAAGCACTTTGTAAATATTCTGTCATTTGATCCTCACAACACTACAAGGTAGACACCATTATTATTTCCCATGTTATAATTCAGGAAACTGAGGCAAACCTTAACTTGAGGTTAAGTGACTCACTAAGGATCACACATTTAGTAAATATTTTGAGCTGAGTTTGAACTCAAGCCTTCTGGATACCAGGCCCAGCACCCTATTACCTGTACCACCTAGCTGCTTTCAGCCAGGATTTGGAGTTTTTCGGGGGATAGTAAAATTGTGAAACAGTTACAGAGTCCCTTGAAGAAGAAGAGAGAATGATATGAGGGACAGCACATAACTGCCACTAGTGTCTGGATAGGCTGAACAAGTTGAAATATCTGGTCGAAGTAAACTTGAAAATAGGATAGGTTGTTGAGTGATGGTAGGAATGAGACAGCCATGAGGTAAAAATTAGGAGAAAGAGAATATCTACTCTTCTTCTCCACTCAGTGTGTCAAGGATCATGAGTGAAGATACTTCAAGAACTGGAGGGCATGCCTAGGGATACAATATCTTCTAAGATCAACGCTTTCATAATTTTAAGGAGAAAAAGCTTGAGAGGAACTGGTCTATTATGAAGGAAAATTTGTTAATAATAAGTATAGAGATTTCAGAAAGCACAATGGAAAGGCAGGTTAAAGAGAGGACTATAGACAAATAGGAGTGATGGTACCGATGTGGATTGGTATAAGGGATCTTTGATCTAAAAACACAAACTATGGATTACAATTGTGAATCACAGGACTTCTGAATTAGCCATACAGGGATTTTGGGTGGTTATGCCCTTCAAAATTGCATTGTCACTATTGATTTGGTTGTTGATCTTGAAGCAGAAAGTAAAATGGAATGGAGCAGGAAGCTGTTTAATGATAGAGTATAAGTTGAGTACTTAGTCCTATATAATAGGTAATATAGGAGTGGATGGAAAACAAATGCACATTAAAGAAAACTTACATATTTACTCATTAAAGCAGATGTGTGTGTGTGTGTTCATGCACCCACACACACACACACACACACACACACACACACACACACACGCACGCAGACTTAAATATAGCAGAGATTGGTGAGGTTACATAGTTGTCTGGCTATTTTTTTTCAATGACAGTTGTAACCAATTAAAATAATATTAAAATATACTCTTGTGGGAGAAACTATTGCACTCTTTAATCCAATAAATAAAATTCTGGCTAGGACAAGGCAAATCGTTCCTCATTCAGGGCTTCTGGTGTCCAGTTATTCTTGATCAGACTGAGAATATCCTTGTTATCTGTCTCTGGCCACTGTATCCTAAATTTCAAAAATGTCCTAATTTTTTTTAGCTTTTTTTTTTTGGCTATGTGCTCCAAGGGCAGGGTGGGAAAGGATAATCTGAAAGGATGAAATCAAAATCCCATGTAATGTGTCAGCCCAAACTTCCCTAATTCTTTCTTATCATCAGTGATGACTTCGGTCATTTCTGGATTTGGTAATGGGTCTTTGATTTTAAGCTCCATGCCCTCCTGAAATAAATGGGAGGAGCTAAAGCTGTGCAGAGAGGAGTTAAGATTTTTTTATGGACTCAGTACAGCTGGGGATAGTTAACAGTAATCATGGGTCAGATTAAAAGACAGTGGGAATCTCTGGGTGGGGCAAATTTCTATGTTTTCCAGATGGTTTCTACAGCCTAGCCCTAGCCTGTCACATTTAAAGTCTAATGATGACCATGATTAAAAAAAATCACCAAAAACCATTGATCTCTGAGCATATGAAAACACATTTTCTTAAGTCCCTAAAGTCACTCATCATGCCCCTATTCATTTTAGGGATCATTTTTACTAGTGAGCCTGCAGGTTGCTGGGAAGAATAGTCAATTGGAAGTCAGAAGGTCTTAATTTAAATCCTAGCTCTTCCGTTTACCAGCTGTGTAATGTAGGGGAATTCACCTGACTTCCTTTATATGGACTTTGCTTACCTGTAACATGAGGGATTTATACCTCTGAGATTTGGTGATTTTTGAGGTCTTAATTTAAAGAAGAAAAGAAGATGATGATAGAAGTTTTTTCTACCAGCCTTACTGGTTTGTCTAGATAACTGGTCTTCAGGTCCACTCCTGAATAGCCTTCTGGCCAACAAATAGAATCTTCTCTCCAAACTCATACTTACTGTTCTGCCATAGTCTCTTGCCCAAAAGAAAATCCTGCCAAAGGTGTTAGGAAGCTAATGGAATGTAGAGCAAGCAGAATCCACTGAACAGTACCTCTGGGTTTAGGACATCATACTAGTTTAAGCAACTCAGTGTCTTTATATGACAGTAATGAGAAGCCTGGACAGAAAATTGAAATAATCTCTCCCTGGATGGTCCCATGACCCTATGAGCTCAGGTTGTAATTGATGCCAAAAGTGTAATATCAAGGCCAAAATAATGTCAGTTATTTTGCCAGATCTATGAGAAACAAGGGGCCCAAAACAAGCTTAAAGAGCTGTTATAAATTGTAAAAAAAATTAATGGTTGATAATCAAAATCTGGCCTACAGAGTCCACAAGAAGTCTTTATAAAAAGAATAGGTAGAGTAAATTAAGGAGCATATATGATGCAGCTTTATCCCAAGGGATAGAGTGTTTGGCCAAGAGTCTAGGAGACCTGAGTTCAAATCTGGCCTCAGAAGCTTACTAGTTGTGTGACCCTGGGCATGTCACCTTTCCCCTTTGGGCCTCAGTTTCCTCAAAATGAGGATATGAAAACACCTATTTCATTGTGTTGTTGTGAGCATCAAATGAAATAATATATGTGAAGTGCTTAGCACTGTGTCAGACCATAGCACATGCTATATAAATGCTTCTTCCCTTCCCCCGATGGGGAGAAGCTATTCCAGTCTCTAAAAAATAATTTCTATAAAAGTTCATTATTATATGATGCTTTAAAGTTTAAAACGTGTGAAATATGGGCTATTATTATCCTTATTTGTATATGGAGAAACTGAAGATCAAGGAGATAAAATGACTTGTCTAAGGTCACATATATATTGAAAGAACAAGAACCCACACTTGCTAATCAAATGCTTTTCACCACAGAACACTCTGCTGTTTCTTTTTCATTTGTTCCTTCAAAGCATCCAACTGCTGTCCTAGGTGTTCTGAAAAGATTTATCGTTGAGAACTATAATTGAAAAATATGAGAGGGGATATATAATAACAGATAAAGAGACACAAAGTTGCTTCCATAAATCTTTTCAGCAACTCCCAGTCTGAAGATAATAATGCTCTTTGCAGACCCTCTTCTAGACCTGCTGGCTGAACCCCAAATTCTATATCTTATTCCCTGATCCAACTCCTCTGAAGGATATCCCAGACCTCAGCCTGGAACCAATACATTCAGTTAGAAAACTGTAGGTGTTTCAGTTATTTAAAATCCACTGTCTCAGTCCTTCACTTTAGATATGGAAGCCCTCTACTGAGATAGTCAACACTCTGTTTTGTTTTTCAACCTTAGAGAAAAGACCTTCTCTATCCACTGGGCCTATCCCAGGGGAGGGAGCTATGTCTGCCCAATTTCTTGGAATGAGAGAAAATGCTCTCTTCCTTGTCTGTGCCTAGAATTTCCCAAAATTTGGTATTTTAGGCTCACTGACATGCATCAAAGTAGAATAATATGATTATAGAATTGGAGTTGGAATGGAACACAGAATCAGGAAAACTTTGATTTAAATCCTGACACAGATAATTAATAGTAGAATGATGCTGGGAAACCACTTAACCTTTCTAGACCTCATTTCCTCACCTAGAAAATGAGGTTAGGCTTAATGACTTCTGAGGTCCCTTTTAATGTTGAATCTATGATCCTTATCCAAATGTTGTCTGAGCTATTGCTCTGCTCTCCTACATTCATGACAAGAATGTTGTCCTGTCTACAAGAATACTCCAGTGATAATGAACATGTAAACATTTCAGGCAACTCATTTCAGTTTTCAAAGTCTCTAAGTTTAACTTGTCAGTGTAATTCCCAGATCTGACCACAGTATTTCAAATGCAATCTTGTCAGAGATAATTACATGATGGGATCACTTTCTGGTTTTGGACATGAATAAATCATACTTCTATACCTGCAACAGCATCTTGCATTTGTTTTAAGAGTTGTAAGTGACTGAGATAAGACTCAACTCCATATCATTTCCCCTCATTTCCGGTGCTTTTTCACAATACAATCCCAGTAAATGATTCTAATGATCTCATGAGTGAAAGCATTTGATTGGTTTGCTATAGTGGTTGAAGTTCAAACAGAGTTATTTAGGTAGGAACTTTGGGGAAATTATAATTGAAAACAGACCAGCATGGTGAGTATCAATCAAAGAACAGAGAAGCTCTTTACAAGAAAAAAACTATCAGCCACAAAACAATTCCTGGTTATCAGTAGGGCTGGAAGAGGATTTTACATGTGAACAGCATGAAAATACCTATCCTGCAATAATCAACAAGGTTTTATTGCGTTTACTATGTGCCATGAACTTTTAGTGATAGAAAAGTAAAACAAGACTTGCTCTCAAGGAGCATATATTCTACTGAAGGTGTACTATATGTACACATATAAGCAGATAGAGGATATGTACACAACATTTACAAAGTAATTTTTAAGAGGGTACTATTAACTGAGAGAATTGGGGAAGGCCTCTTAAGAAGGTAGATTTTGAGCTTTGAAGAAAATTTGGGATTCCAAGAAGCAGTAGGAACAATCTAGACTTGGGAATAATCTTATAAAGATATGGAGGTAGAACATGTAATCCTTGAGAATAACAAATAGGCCAGTTTTATTTCTGTGGTTCTTAGCCATATGGTTATCCAGTTTAACAATAACCATCGAAGTGATTTTATTGAACCCAAAGAATGACGAGTTGATAAAATTTGATTAATGATTTTTAACTGTTCAGAATACTACTATCTTAGGTGCAATCATCCTATTTTCAATAGGGGCATTCATAAAAAAAAAGTAGCTAAGTTCTTGTCCATGATGGAAAAAAATATCACAGCTTGAGAGTTTTCAGGAGATTAAATGGAAGTAGAAGACCACATGGATGGCTGGACAATCTGTAGAGACAAGAAGAGGTTTTTGATGTATATCAGGATTTGGAAATGGTTATGGTTGAAACTCTTCACAAAGGGAAGAGGTGTTGGCTGAAACAACAAAACGTGGTCTAAAGGGACCCGTATGGGACTTGGAGTCCCATATAGTAAATACAGTTATATATAGATGTTATAGTGTATGTTCAAAAGATCTGGTACTTACAGACACTAGTTCAATATGAGTAGTTAGAGTAACAAGAAGCCTAAAAACCCCAAACAAACCCCAAAACCTAATGCAATCTCAGGCTAAATTAAAGAAGCAAAATGTTCTGATGAGAGAACATGCTCTGCTCTGGTCAGATGATATCTAGGCTATCACATGTTCTGTTTTAGATATCATTCCTTAGGAAACACATAGACAACCTTGAGCATGGAAGAATGGTAGATGTCTTCAAGCATTAGTTTCTTTCAGAAACCAAGTCAAGTCAAGAAGCATTAATTGTTTCCAGGCACTGTGCTAGGCACTAGGAATACATAAAATGGCAAAAAAAAATAGTATCTGCCTTCAAGGGCATTACAAAATACAAGGGAAACAATATTCAAACGTCTGTATACAAACAAGGAATAAATGGAGAAAATTGCAGAGGGAAGGCATTAGAATTAAGGGTTCTTGCCGAAGGAGGAATTTTATACAAGACCTGAAGGAAGCAGAGATAAGGAGGGGAAGAGTGCTAGGTATGGGAGACAACCTGTAGAAATGCAAAAAACTAGAAAAGGAATTGACTTGTGCAAAGAATAACTAGGCATTATTACCACTTAAAGCAGCTAATTACAACAGTGGAATTGACTGCTTTAAGTGGAAATGGCTTCCTTTTCATTGATAATCTTAAAACAAGCCTTGCTGACCACTAGTTGTGTATCTTGGAGAGAAGTTTCCTAGGTAGGTTCACATGTGGCAAGTTGATCTCTAAAGTTCTTTTTAACTTGATTTTCCTATGGTTTTATGATTCTCTTTCATGTTATATATATGAAATGATACATATATCATATTGTACTTCTTTAGGTGTGTGCAGGAATCAGCTCAAACCAGTAATTGAGAATGGATTGTGAAATTTTTAGTGTGAACATTTACAATTTGGAGCTCCACAAATGCTACACATCAGGGCTGGATTTTCTGATTTGTTGATGCTCTAGGCTTAAGAAACTGAGAGAGAAGGGGTGGAGCCAAGATGGCGACTGGAAAGCAGTAACTGGCATGAGCTCCCCACCAAGTCCCTCCAAAAACCTATAAAAAAATGGCTCTGAACCAATTCCAGAACTGCAGAACCCACAAAGTGACAGAGGGAAGCAGGGCTCCAGCCCAGGACAGCCTGGATGGTCTCTGGGTAAGGTCTGTTCCAAACAGAACTCCCAGCCCCCAGCTGAGGGGAGCAGAGCTGAGCCAAGCAGAGCCCAGTGCAGCGCGGCGCGGCAGACTGCGGACCTACGAGACCTGGAGTGGAGCGGAGAGTGCCCTAGCATGCTGAATTACTGAGCTGTGGCATGTACCAGACCTCACAACCTACAAACAGCAAAGACTACACAGAAGGTTAGTGGGAAAAGCTGTGGGACAGGATGGAGTTTGCGTTCGGCTTCCACCCCTGAGGCAATGGAGGCGGGGCAGCTTTAGAAATTCAGCTGCAGTTGCTTCT
>JAQQSZ010003088.1:0-14551 GCA_028646595.1 Phalanger gymnotis
GGGAGTGAGGAGGGAGACAGAGAAAGAGAGAGAGAGAAGAGAGATAGAGACAGGAGAGACAGAAGAAAGAAGACATACAGACAGAGAGGAGAGACAGACTGGAGACAGAGAGAGAGAGAGAGAGAGAGAGAGAGAGAGAGAGAGAGAGAGAGAGAGAAGGAAGAGGAGGTAGAGGAGGAGGAGAAGGAGGAGAAGAAGAAGAAGAAGAAGAAGAAGAAGAAGAAGGAGAGGAAGAGGAAGAAGAAGAAGAAGAAGGGGAAGAGGAGGAGGAGGAGGGGAAGGCAGAGGAGGAGAAGGAAATAGGAGTAGAGGAGGAAGAGATGGATGGATAGATAGATGTATTGATGATAGATATATAGGTAGGATACAGATGCAGATAACAATATAAAATGATATGGCTATTACCAGAGCATATGCAAAAGTTTTGCCAAAAATTTTGGTACATATGGCAGATATCTGCTCTGGCATTTTTCCCTTGTGATGAAGTTTCACTGCAGGGTACTGAAAAACCTAATTAATTCTCCATCAGCTACTAGGGTTAGATGGCCAATTCATTTGTCCTCTGGATTTCAGCACCCTGATTCTTTCTAACCACCTGTTATATCTGCTCAGAAGAAGTGCTTCATCTCACTCTTTTTAGAACATTTCCTAGAAGATATTATTTTGATATCACTCTTCTATCACTTAATCTTGACCTATTTCCTCTGAACTCCAGAAAACAGCCCTGCTGGAGAAGATTCTGGTCCTTCCCCACTGAATCAAGGTTAATCCATGCTACTTTGCTCCTAGGAAATCTGAATTGTCTGGGATCCATTGCTTAGTCATGGGCAGACTCTGGATTCAAACATCATGGAAGCCTATTGATCTGCTAGCATTTTCCTGATATGGGGCCATGGTCTAGGGAGGCATGGGGTCTTCTAACGAGCACCACCATTCAAGAGAGAATTACTTCCCTTGAAAAGCCACATGTGATTTCTCATGTTATTTTGGCCCAGATCCGGCTGTTGTTGGGATTTCTAACGATACCACCTCTGCCATTTCCTTTGGCTCTCAAAGGATCTAGACAGTGAGTCAATAAACATTTTTAAGTACCTACTATGTACCAGGGATTGTGCTAAGGACTGGCCTCACCATCATGTTTGTAACCATAAATGGAGCCTTGACTCTTTATAGCTTTGTGTTTCGGAGAAAACCTGGCTTGGGGGCTGAATCAATCTCATTTTTGAAACAGATGCTACTTAGGCAGATTTTCTTTTTTCCCATCCTCTGTCAGAGTTGTAAGTCTTCTACACTGGTTCCTATCTCTGCGTAGTTTGATGATTTCCAAGGTCCGGCACTTCAGACCAGTGGTGTCAAGCTCAAATAGAATTGGGGCCACTAAGCCATCCCATGGGCCATCGATTCACTTAGAAAATCATGTGATTCTATTTTGTAGATTCTACCAGATTCTCCTTTATTTTGTTAAACATTTCTCAAATCCATTTTAATGAGGATCCTGTAGCACTCGGGAGCATTGTCATGTCTGATACCTCTGAATGAGATTATTGACCCCATTTTACGGATCACATAAAGACCGAGATAGGACTTCAGGGATTAGAGAAGAGCCAGGATCAGAGCTCAGAAGTATGCCAGAGGCCATCTACTTCAACTCCTCACTTCACGGGAGAGGAAACTGAGGACCAGGGAGTAGAATTCATGTGGTTTACACAGTTGAGTTTACACAGGTTCTGAGTATCACAGGTGAAGGGATTTAACCCAGGGCCTTCAGACTCCAAAGTCAGGGTTGGTTCCATTGCATCTATCTCCCTAAATAACCAGCCCATTTCACAAAGGAGGAAACTGAGGCACAGTGACTTGTCCTCAGTGCCTGGAATGCTCTCCCTCTTCATTTTCTCAACTTGCATCCTCTAGCTGCCAATAAGGGCAGTATGAGTAAACATTACCTTTTGTCTTTTGTATCCCCAGAGTCTAACTCAGTGCTTGGCACTTAGTTTGTACTTAGTAAAATCATGTTAATTGATTGATTCAAAGCTCAGCTTATTTCCCCCTCCTAGGACAACTCTCTCCTCCTTCCCCCTAGTAGAATGTAAACTCCTTGGAGAGAGAGACTTTCATTGTTTTGTATTGCCAGTAACCAGCACAGTCCCTGGCACATGGATAACATGGGGTGAGCGGGGCTGGTGATATTGTGTGGGGAGATTTTCCAATGAGGAAAGTCCTTCCACTGAGGTAGATTTTAACCTTCTCTGCACTTTAAAGCCTGGAGAGTTTTTTGTTCAATGGAGAGGTTAAGAAACTTTCTTGGAGTCCCACAGCCTGGGAGTGTCAGCAGCAGAATTTGAACCCAAGTCTTACTGACTAAAATCAGTTACCTCTCCACACCTTCTCACAGCAGTCACATCGTAAGCACTTATTGAACTTAATTGACTTCTACACAGTCACACAGGTGGTGAGAGGCAGAGACAAGGTCTCCCATGGCCAAATTGAGAGGTCTTTCCCCTTCGTCATCTGCTTCTGCCCTCAGGTTGTCTCCTCAATGGACCGCAAAGGAGAATCTTTCAGGAATGATTTCTTCCCCAAATGGAGCAGTGGCAAAGCAAGTCTTTGCATCTCAGCTTCTGTTCCCTTAAGCTAGATGAAAACATTCTTCTTCTGAATTTGGAGACAAGGAAGAGAGCCTTGGTCTGCCTCTCAAGGCTGGGACAGATGCCCAGCTGATGGAACCAGCATCCTCGATGGATCATCCTTGAGCTTATTTAAGAACATCCCATTTCAATATAAACAACCCTTGAGGATGGGTAATTCATGAAGCTATTTCAACTTCAGAAGCCCCACACGCAGAACAGAACCCCCCAGAGTTCATGACATAAGAGAATGGAACCAGTAAACTGAATTTTGAAGACAGACACAGCCCTTTGGAATGTGTGGGGTCATTTTTCAATCAATCTCATGATCTTGCCACTTCAGTGATGCAGAGGAGGACGAACATGAGCTGCAGATTTAGACTGCAGATGCTTCCTCGGAGGCTATCCCTGTTCCTCCCTGGCCCTACAGGAGAACTGTACCCTGCCCAGGCATGGAGGTGGCAAGGAGAATGGGCCAAACAATGGGGGGCTCACCATAGAAGTGAAAGGGATAAAACTTGTTCAGTGTACCCCACCAAGGATACGATTAGATCTGGTCAGTGACAGTCACAGGGAGGCCGTTTCAATTCAACATAAAGCACCATTTTCTTATAATTGAAGGCATCTAATGGTGGAACAAGCTTCCTGAGTGGGTAGTGAGTCTTCCAACCACAGATGCCCAGCCCCAAAGCCAAAAGACTCTAATTCGAATACTAGCTGCATGACACTATGGATATTATTTAACCTCTGTCTACCTCAGTTTCCTCATCTGCAAAGTGAGGATCATAAGAGCTTCTGTTGAACAAGGTTGCTGTGAGGATCAAATTAAATAAGATATGAAAAGCACTTTGCTAATCACAGAGATCTACGTAAATATTGACTATTATTATTATTGTAAAAAATCTTCTTTGACACCAGTGATCTTATGGTTTAATAGCATTCACAAGTAAATATCTACATTCTATATAGAAAACAGATACAGATCAATTTGGGGGGATGAGAACAAGAGAAGTTAGGGGATCAGGAAAATTATTATGTAAAAGGTGGTACTTCAGAACAGTGGAGAAGGAAAGGAGGAATTATAAAAGGCAGCGGTGAAAGAGAGGTAGTCCAGGCCTAGGGGGCAGGCAACCAACCAGAGTGTAAATGCAAATGGAAACTGGGTGAACTGCAAGAATGCTATTTTGGCTAGAACAGAGACTAAGAGAAGGTGAGTTATAGATGGGACTGAAAGGTAGGGTCATTCCAGGTTGTAAGGAACTTTAAAAGCCCAACAGATGTGAAGGCAGTTAGGTCCAAGTTGAGAGAATCTTTCAGATTCTCCAGTTGGCCCCCTTCACTAAGCCCTCAGAGACACTTACTGAAAAGCCCACTGTGGTCCTGCCATACAGTATGAGTGTCAGAAAGGATTCAGAGAACCTAACCTCACGTCTAGTTGAGGAGGCTAACAGCGTTCCCAACAAGAGTCTAAGGGAAGGATCTCTGGACTCATCAGACCACCTGGTTTCATCATGGCTGTGATGCTTATCACCTGTGTGAGCATGGCCCCATCACTGTAGTGCTCTGGGTCTGTAGAATAACACAGTTGGTATAGAAGACCTTTAGGGTCCCTTCAGCTCTAGCTCTGGGATGATATGATACAGGGTATGTGTGCTTCACAAGAAAAAAGGAATCTCTTTAAGAGTGGGCAATTTCTCTAGCCTTGAAGGCCATGGTGAGATGCAGTTGTGATGGGAGGAAAGTGGGTCAGAGATACTGGTTCTCTTTGCAGATTCTGACCAATTGCTTGTGGAAAGAGAGTCAATTGCTCCCTTCCAAGCTCACCCATGGATAGAGGGGCATGGCTAGGCTTCACTGCACAGGGGGAAGAGAATGACATGTGCAATCAGGATGAGGTTTGAAAACCAATTCTTCCAATGCAAATGTTAAAATGCGACCTTGGGAAGTGTTTCCTAATCCCAGTCCCAATCCTGCATTCAGTTTCCCATTGATTAGACAGATATAATTAACCCTGCTTCCTCACATATTTCTCATGACAGTGGGTAAGTCCCTTTCCATCTCCAGGTCTTGGTTCTGGTATTTGTAAAGTGAGGAGCTTAGACTACATGACCTCTGAGGTTGCTTACAGCATTAAAGCTGTAAGATTGTGAGCAAAATGAGATAATTGACATTAAGTCATTCTTTGGCCATGAATCCCGATGGAAATCAAAGTAACTGTAATTCCTTTCCTGTTCATCCTTTCATCGTGAATAGCCTAAGTTCTCCCCTCTCCCTCTTCCCATGCAGATTACTCTGAGCCTTGCATTGAGGTTGGACATGTACTTACAGAACTGTGCACAAACATGCTCCCTGTCTTTGCAGAGCTCAGTCTGTGAGAGGCAGAAGAGACAATCATAGATAGCTAGTGTATACAATATTGCCCAAATGGAAATAACTCTAAGTGTGTAAGGCAGTATGATGATAGGGAACATTGAGGAAGGGGAGGAGGAGAGGAAATAAACCTTGGCTGTGGGTGTTCAGATATATCACTGCCTCCAGGTAGGAGGGAAAATGAATTCTGATGCTTTGTCCCTCTGACACCATCTGTATTCCCTACCCAATTATCCTGGAGATGGCTGGGAGTAGAAATGCAGGAACTGTCTATTTTGCATTGGTTTAAAGGGAGTGGGAAGGGATGCGTTCATCCCATTAATCAGGGTTATCAGGAGAAGCATGGAGGTGCTGGACAGGACTCTATTGATACTGAGAGAAAACTGAGGGTTTTGGGAAGAAAAATGCCTAATGATACTTGCATGAGGAAAACCCCTGAAATGGAATTTCCCCGTGATGGTGAATCCACAAACAGTACAATAGGGTTTTCTCCAACACTGCCTTGTCCATCAAGACAGGTCAACCAACTCCTTTTATCATGACCATTCTATTAATTCTGCCTTTCTGCTATACCTCAGGTTATTTACTTTCTCCCTCTTCATATCCTCCCATCCTCCCAAGCACAGCTCACCTGTTGCCTTATCTCACGTTCTAGATTCTCCAGCCTCACAACTTTTCCAGTCCATACCACATGTCTTAGTGGGGAACATGGGGTTGGCTCATACCACTCACTCCTGTTTCATGTGTGGTACTCTGGACAAATCCTGACAATTCCATGTATATGATATTTTTTACAGTATTTTTGGAGTTTGTAGTTCCATGTTCCAATCAGAAGGGCAAAGCCTGGTGATGAGATGGAGCCCCAAGGCTGATGGAATCTTGCAGGGTGAGAATGTACATAGTTTGGACTGTGTGGATAACATGAGATTTGTGGGAATACTCTCATTTGTGCATCATCACCCTCAGAAGGCTGAAATAGTATCCTAGCTTTCAGACTTACCTTTCCCTTCCTTCTTCATCATAGTTGGACAGTTTCTGAGCAGTGAGGAAATAACGGACCACCTCATTCAGCCTATACCTTGGGAAGAATTCTAGCCCACCATCTCAAAATCAGAATAATTCATGGGTTCTCTGCCACAGAGGATAAGGGAGGAAACTGAAGGTAGTAAGACAGCACTCTTTACATAAGAACGATGGCTTATTATCCTTGAAAGAAAGGATGATTCAGTAGAATTAGCATCCCAGGTACAGCAGAGCTGTGCTGGCATCCTGGCTCTGACCCTTGGTGCTGTATAACCGTAGGTTCCCCTCAGCCTCAGTTTCCCCAACTCTAAAATCACATTCACCTTCCTTAGTCAAACCACCTCCCATCTTTTGTTTTGGTCTTTTTACTACCTTATGCATGTAAAGCTGTTTGTTCCCACTTCCCCTTTCCTCCCACTTGGATTTGCTGTTCTGTTTTAGCTGTCTTTTCCTTGCACCATTTCCTATAAGTCTGTCCAGGTTTCTTTATATCCCTAGGATGCATCCTTTTTAATGGTGCAATCATTTCATTACTCTGATATACCACAAGTTTCTCAGTGCTGGGCACACAATTTGTTTCCAGGTTTTCATTATTATAAATATTTGGTCACATGTGAGCTAGAGATGCTAGGGCTATGAATTTGGGCTTCACTTTAGAGGGATTTGGAATCCTAGCTCCTCTGCCTACAAGCTGTGTGACCTTGGGAAGAGACCTTGCCTCTCTGGGCCTCAATTTTCACATTTGTAAAATATAGATCAAGATAAACTAACAAGTATTTATTAATCTCCAACTTTGTGCCCCGTAATATCTGAGGAGGTAGAGATACGAAGACAAAATAGAAACAGTTCCTGCCTCTATGGGAGGTAAGAAGGTGCAACATAGACACATATGCATAAATAGAATTTACAAAGTAAATACCAGCTAATGGGGGTGTGGGAGGGATAGCAGCCCTTTGTGGGGAAGAGGGAGGAGAAGCAGAAAGGACCTTGTGTTTGTATCCATCTTCTTTCTTCTCCCCCTTCCATCATTTCCACAAACCCTAGGACCTATCAGCTTTACAGTGATTCTGAATCTTTTTTCATGCAGAAATATTTTTTAAAGTTCTTTCTAATTTCCCCATCCATAAAAGTTAAATTAAATAAAATTAAAAATTTCCCCTTGTGTCATGGCTACTTTCCCAGTAATGAGACAGAGGTAAAATTGCCTAAGCCCACTGGTGTTGACTATTAGGTATTAAGTACCTGAAAGGCCATGTGGGCAAACCCTCTCATTTTACAGAGAAGGAAACTGAGGCATGGGGGTGATTTGACAAAGGTCCCACAGTGAGGTGGTAGGAAATCAGAGGCTAGAACTAGGTGTCCCCAGGCAGGGATCTTGTCTCTACACCACAGTGCTTTCACATATAAATAGAGGCAGAAATTCAGCAGTCATTCTTCTTGTTTACAAAACTTAGTGTATACAATGATTGACAAAGACTGGTTAACTATGGTGCAGTGGAAAAGATGCTAGATGGAGAAACTGAGGTGAGTTCAAGTTTCTGGGTCACCAAAGTCCTTCTTATATGATCTCAGAGAAATCCCTTCAACTTTATGACTCTTTTTTATCCATGTGTAAAATGGGTATAGGCTCCACCCTGCCTGTCTCACAGGTCTATCTTATGGATCAAATGAGATATCAGTATTCAGCTTTGTTGTTGTTGTTTGTCTTTAGTTCTTGAACAGGACCAATGTTATCAGGAAGGTGATGTCTTTACTTGAACTGAAATGGATTTAAGTGTGTCAGAGTTATGCAAACTCATCAGGCTCAGAGTCCAGTGGCAAGACAGGTCACGATGACTGGCGATGGCCATGGATGCAGTGGGGGACCTTGGCCTTTTTAATCTAAGGTCTTTCCCTAGTCTCAGTTTGTCTGAACTCAGTTTGTGTGAAGCAATACCCATTCAGTAGTTAAAGGCTAAGTACAAGTGTAGGCAAGAAATGGCCTAATTTGCCTTCACAGAAGAATCATTCTGGGAGGGGAAGATGCTCAAGGTTTCTGGCCAGAACAGAAACAATTGCTATTTGAGCTCACTCACATCGAGAGCAAAACAGTTGAACAAGTGAGAACTGGGCTGGGACTTTTTATTGGCCAATCAGTGAGAGCCAGAGTGATTTGGACATAAAGGCAGAGTCAAGTAGTTCCATTTGAATCCCAATGGGCTGGTTTTTTAGAGCTATATTTCAAGAAATCATAAATGAAAACTACATGAGACAAAAGAGTTAATTATTCCAGTATTTCAGAAAACAAACAAAAAACAATGGTAGAATAAATAAGTAGGGAAGAAAAAACCTAGCTTCTAAATTGGAGGAGGAAAAGGAGGAGGAAAAAGAGAAAAGGAGGAGGAGTATCAGGAGGAGCAGGAGAAAGAGGACAAGGAGGAGTAGCAAGAAGAGGAGGAGGAGAAGGAGGAAGAGGAGGTCTTCTAGGCAAACTAGGCCATTAAGCTTTGAATAAATGATACAAGAACTTTTTTATCATGAGCATGCCTAAGTGTCACTCTCACACCAACATATGGTAAACCTCTCTATTGGAAATCTGTACCCTCAGTACCCAGGAAAAGAATTTGTGTGTAATGTAGTGTTGATGACTCTTTGTCCAATTGAATTAAATTGATTGGAACTCTGCAATTCAAGAGAAATCAGCAAGAGCATCCTCCAGGCAAGACCTGACCTGGACATGGAGGAAGCTTCCAAGGTAAATGTAAGCTGAAATGCAGAATGTGCACTCCTTGAGGGCCAACCTTCTTCCTATTTTTGTCTCTATATACCCAATATTGCATACGATGCCTGGCACAAAGCAAGAACTCTGCAATGCCTGCTGATGGATGATGGATAGGTACTATGACTGTCTGTGGGGCTCTAATAGTAAAAAATTACTCCTTTTATTAAATTCCTAATAAATAATTTAATAACAAACTGAATCAACATGCCTTTAAGTGCCTATCATATGCCACGAAATAGATTGTCGTGTGATAACTTCGGAGAGTCTCCCTCTTAGTTATTGCTGGCAAGATTCTTGCCAGAGTCCTCCTTAATAGACTGATCCTTCACCTGGAAGATGGTCATCTACCTGAGAACCAGTGTGGCTTCAGAAAAGGCCCAGGAATGGTTGATATGGTGTTTGCTGCCTGACAATTTCAGGAGAAATGCCAGGAGCAGAAGAGGTCTGTACACAACTTTTGTAGAACTGACCAAGGCCTTTGATACTGTCAGTCATGAGAGCTTATCGAAAATTATGTCAGCATTTGGTTGGCAAGAGAAGTTCATCAGCATTGTACATTAATTTCATGATGGCATGTTTGCCTGGGTTCTAGATAATAGACAATGCTCTAGTGCTTTGCCAGTCACCAGTGGAGTGAAACAAGGCTGTGTGCTTGCTCCCAGGCTTTTTAGCATGATATTTTTAGCCATGTTGTCAAATGCTTTCAGTGAGGATGAACATGGCATCAAGGTCAGCTATTACATTGATGGTAAATTCTTCAACTTGAAAAGGCTACAAGCCAAGACCAAAGTGGAGGGGGTGTTGGTGCATAATTTTCTGTTTGTAGATGAGATGCAAGAAAACATGCATCAACTCTGCAGCTCATGCTAATTTTGGCCTAACAATTTACATTAAGAAAACACAGGTGCTCCATCAGACACCACCACACCATACCATTGGTTGCAGCAAATGGAGAAGTTGGAATGTTATAGATAAGTTCACTTACCTTGGTAGTGTACTTTCCAGGGATGTACATATTGATGATTAGGTTGACCCACACGTTGCCAGAGCTAGCTCAGTATTTGGGAAGCTCCTAAGGAAAGTATGGGAATGAAGAGGTATTAGACTGGCTACCAAACTGAAGGTCTACGGAGACGTTGTGCTGACCTCATTGTTGTATGTCTATGAATCCTAGACAGTCTACAAGCACCATGCCAGGAAACTGAATCGCTTCCATTTGGATTGTCTTAGGAAGGTTCTGAAGATCACTTGGCAGGATAAGGTACCAGACACAGGTCTTTATTGAACTAAACTGCCAAGCATTGAAACTCTGCTTCATAGAGCACAACTCAGATGGGCTGGCCGTGTTCTTCAAATGCAAAAGATAAACTTGTCAAAAAGACTGTTCTATGGAGAACTCACATAGGGCAGGTGCTCAAATGATGGTCAGAAGAAGCGATACAAAGACACTCTCAAGGTCTCTTTTAAGCACTTTGGAATAGATTGTGTGACTTGGGAGACACTGGCACAGCATGGCATACCCATATCTCACACATAAGAAGGCGCTAGGCTCTATGACCAAAGCAGAATTGAAATAGCTCAAAGGGAATGCAGGACGTGCAGATTTAGAGAATCCGCCACAAATGTTCACATGGACTCTTTGTACCTGACCTGTGGTAGAGCGTCCCAAGCTCATATTGGTCTGATCAGCCAGTCAGACACACTGAAACTTGACTCTAGCATAGTGATGTCACTTTGGTCCTCTTCGAGAATGAAGGACAACAACCAAGCAAGTATGTGCCAGGCTCTATGCTAAGCACTGGGCATACAAAGAAAGAGAAAAATACTCCTTGCCTTTGGCTCGCACTCTGGTTAAGGAGACAACCTGAAAGTAACTAGCTACACACAGACTAAAGATCTTAAAACAATAAGCTAAAGACTGAACTTCAAGAAGAGAGAATCACTAAAGGTTCTTGAGTTTGACATTCTCTTCACTGCTCAGCTGAGCCCATGGCTTCTTGACCCCCTTTCCATCTCCTCTTAATGAACTAGAAGGAATCCTGCCAGTTTAAGGCTCTCTTCCCATCCCTCTGTGGTTCAGAGATAGTGCTTTTTTTCTCATTCTCCAGTGCTGGTTTTGGTTCTTATTTGTTTTGTATTGTTTAATTTTTAATTCACATCATTTCATCAAAGTCTTCCTATTTTTCTTTGTATTCCTCATCCTTGGTATTAATCGTACTACCTAATTCCATTGCGTTAATGTGGGACAATTTATGTAAACATTTCTTACTTTGTGATGTTTACATTGTGTTCAGGTTAATATTGGTTTGTTAGCAATTGCACATAAGATTGAGGTGAAAATGTTTTAAACCGTCACTGGATTTTATTTGTTTAGGGTAAAACTCTCAGGCTATCCTCCCAAAAATGAACTCTTTGAGTCAGAGGGTATGGTTGCTCTCTTAACTCTTATTGCAGCCTGGTAAATTTCTCTCCAAAAAGAAAATACAATTTTACAACTTCGTTAACAAGCAATAAGTGTCCCTGTTTCCTCACAACCATGTCAGCACTGAGTTTTGTTGCTTTTCATCATTTTTCCCAGTTTGATTGCTATGATGTGGTACATCAAAGCTGTTCTAAGTTATATCTCTTTGAATATTAGGACACTGAATATTTCTTTAAATAATTATTGGCATTTTGTGTTTCTTCTTTTAAAAATTTTCTGTTCATATCCTTTGACTATTATGAGCTGAGGATAACCTTTTGAATTTTGTAATGTTTCCTTACGTATATTACCAACAGACTATAACATACATCAGCAGTTTCATTTTTGTAGCTTTGGTTTCTAGCACCTAGTAGGCAATTAGTGACTGCTTGTTGAATGAATGAATGAATGCACAGTTAAGTGAAGAAATAAGTGAAAAGACATTGAATAAGCTTTACTATATACCAGGCACTGAATTAAGTGATGATGCAACACAAAAATGACACAGTCCTGCCTTCAAGAAGCCTACTTTCTCATAAGGGAGGCTGTATCCAGGTGATTACCCAGAAGTTCAATGTAAAGCATACCACTTTCTCTGTAATAGAAGTCTTACATTCTAATCAATTCAGATGAGATGTTACAATATCTCTCCTAATGACAAATCACATTTTATAAAGTTAATTTACCATCATTGTTGACAAAGGATGTACAGATCCTTAACAATCCTTATTTTCTAATCTTGTCTTTTTTGCTTGTTTTCCCATCCTGAATTTTAATCATGAAACAGGCCTGCCCTTGGTGACCAGAGGTGTCTGCAAGTGCTGATTACAGGGCATGGAACATCTGGAATGCCCCAGCATCCATCCTCTTTCTGGGAAAAGCCTCACTGACCAGCTTTCCTAGGAGGACTTGCAGGGCACTTTCAATTAATGGTGAAATGCTTATGGTCACTGATGCTAAGGGCTCTTGGCAGAGGAAATGCATTAACTGTCCTTTGGTTAACTCTCCACAGACTTATTTAAAAATAGCACACACTTTAATGACCCCATTATTGACAAGTCATAGTTGTGAAGAAGGGCATTTATCATTGGCTCAGCTTGATTGGCCAGAGTCAACACCAAGATAATTTAAAAAGAAGACCAAAGGTGATCAGAGAGCATCTCAGAAACCCATCACAGAAAAGCAAAGTGAATTGTCAAAACCAAATGTGTGCCTTAAAACCTTCCCGTTTAAGGATAGAGTGCGTGTGTTTAACATTGATTCTAACCCAGGCCTGTAGTTTCCTTGGTGCAGGGTGCTCCCATTAAAGAAACTTTCTCTACCAATGCAAATCGGCCATTGCTGTGTGTCTTCTCATTTTAGGGATCTTCTTCAGGCTTTGAGTGGTTGAATGCCCAGGTATACACAGGCAGTGCAGCAGGGGCAGGTTGTTCAGAGGCAACTCTGAAGTTTGCCATCTAACTGGTGTCCTCATGTGCCAGGCTCCCCCTGGTCCCTGTTCCTTTCCCCAACATCCATCTCTCCTTTTCTCTCTCTCCTTGCCTCTCCTGTCTCTGTTTTCTGGTAACTAGCTAATTTCAGAGCGGCTCATGAGTTGTGTTGGCTGATGAGTTATTAATTTCATGGCCAGGAAAACATCCAGGAGTGTGAACTGAGTGATAAATTTTTGTCATCTATAAGGGTAGAGTGATCACAGTGAGGTGAGGTGGTATCATGGAACAGCTCTTAATTTTCCATTTCTGTTCCAAATGTAGGTTGATCTCCCTCCTCACAGAGAAGATGAAATGGTTCAATGAATGCCTCTTACCCTTTGTGTTGTTAGGGAGAAGGAAAACTTTCCTAAAGGAACCAGAAGTGATTCGACAAGGAGACAAACAGTGGAACTGAGGGGGAGGAATGTCTAGTGCCATGTTCAGAAAGAGAAAGAAAAGAGAAGCTGATGAATTAGAACTTAAAAAAAATTGTTTCTTTTCCTATCATCAGTTATCGTGAACTCATTGCTGAGAACTCATGTGCCTGGCTCTGGAACGGGCAAGAGGGAAATGGAGGCTTGGAGGGGGAAGAAGCCACTTAACCCCCCAAGAACACTAAAATTGAACCAGAGAATCCATCAGGCCATCCAGAAGGGCCAGAGGAAGAAGAGAAGATAGTAGCCAGGGATTCTTTCCAGAACGAGACTGAGCAACTCTTTGTCAACCTGATAACAGCCAAGTTCTGCCTTCTTCCTGGAGCTAGTTAATATAACATAGCAGAGAATACCCCAAGACTTATCAAAGCAGATGACACCTGCCCAATTGTGGTGACTTATGTGGGCACAGATGGCAGTGCCAGAAGGACTTTTCAAAGAATTGGCAATGATTTTGAAGTTCTGGAATAATTAAGAAATAAACAAACAAAACTGAAGACCATGGGAATAGAGCTTGTATTTTCCCCCTCATTTCTAAGATTATATTGTTAATTCTAATATTAAACAGACTAAAACTATAACTTTCATATACACTGTAGACCTAAAAAAGATTACACAATAAATTATCAACGTTTATGATATACACCTTGCTTTTCCTTTTAAAGTATATGATAAATTCGACAAACGACTTTTAAAGCATTCTTGATTGTCTGGACTTTCTAGAAGGTTGGATTTTCTTCAATATTGCCCATTGAAGGCAAAGGATACAGAAAAGAAACATTAATTTGGAAAATTAACAACTGGATGTAAAGCGCTGTCTGAGGATGGGGTTTTGACTTCCAAACCATCATTTAAACTGTCAACATAACAGATTCCTGGCCAGAGATGGCATATACCTAACAAAAGATGTAAAAAGAAAAAAAAATCGTTTGTCTGGTTTTGTGCAAATCTAATCACACAAATAATAGGAGAAAGAAAGAAAAATATATGCCTATGTAAAGTTGCACAAATTTCTTTTCTTTCATTCACTCATTTTTTTTTGAATGTGTGTTTCTGTGTATGGATGTGGGTTTACGAATAATGGCCATTAAATGGAAGAATAGCACTTGGAAAAAAAAAACCAGAAGTTCAAAGGTGAAAAAGTAATCTCAAAAAAAAAATCCAGCAATAAAATGCTGAGCCAAATGACAATAAATGAATGACAAAGTTTAACCACCAAATAAGAGGGACTTGAGGTCTTAAAGCAAGGGGGGCAATTTGACCTCACTAGGTAGCAGTGATACCTGGTGGAATGATATTCCTGACTGGCCCAGGGCCCTGGATACAAAAACCAGATCCAAAAGAAACAGGATAGGTAAAGTGGGCAAGAGGAGGAATAACACTGTATTAAGAAGTTATGTAGGGGG
>JAQQSZ010003089.1:0-14551 GCA_028646595.1 Phalanger gymnotis
GGGTCTCCTTTAGCAAGTCATTGACTTGTTTTTCATGGTTTTCTCACATCCTTCTCATTTCTCTCCCCAATTTTTCCTCTACTTCTCTAACTTGCTTTTCCAAATCCTTTTTGAGCTCTTCCATGGCCTGAGACCAGTTCATGTTTTTCTTGGAGGTTTTTGTTGTAGGCTCTTTGACTTTGTTGACTTCTTCTGACTGTACGTTTTGGTCTTTTTTGTCACCAAAGAAAGATTCCAAAACCTGATACTGAATATGAGTGTGTTTGTGCTGCCTGGCCATGTTCCCACCAACTTACTTGACCCTTGAGTTTTTCAGAGGGGTATGACTGCTTGTAGAGTAAAGAGTACTTTGTTCCAGGCTTGAGTGGATGCACTGTTGTTTTCAGAGCTATTACAGCCAGCTCTGCCACACCAGCACTTCTCTTTCCCCAAGAACCCCCAACCTAGACTGGACTTAGGTCTTATGCAGGGTCTGACTTCTGCTCTGATCTGCCACTTAATTCCTCCCACCAGATGGGCCTGGGGCTAGAAGCAACTGCAGCTGTAGTTCCTTCAGCTGCCCCACGTCTGCTGCCCCTAGGCAGTGGCCGAACTGCCCACTCTTTCCACTCTCTCCCCCGCAGCTTTTCCCACTAACCTTCTCTGTTGTCTTTGGTGTTTGTGGATTGAGAAGTCTGGTAGCTGCCACAGCTCACTGATTCAGGGCGCTAGGGCCTGCTCCACCTGGCTCCCAGTCTGGTTGGTCCTGCTACCGCACATGCTGGGCTCTACTCCGCTCCCCTGTGCTCCCAGCTTCATGCGTGGTAGACCTTACCCAGAGACCATCCAGGATGTCCTGGGCTGCAGCCCTGCTTCCCTCTGCTATTTCGTGGGTTCTGCAGTTCTTTTCTGTTGTCTTTGGTGTTTGTGGGTTGAGAAGTCTCGTAACTGCCACAGCTCACTGATTCAGGGCACTAGGGCCCTCTCTGCCCAGCTGCCAGTCTGGTTGGTCCAGGTGTGGCTCAAGCTGGGGTCAGCTCCCCTCCTGCTCCCAACTTCGTGTGTGATAGACCTCACCCAGCGACCATCCAGCCTGTCCTGTGCTAGATCCCTGCTTCCCTCTGCCATTTTGTGGGTTCTGCAGTTCTAGAATTTGTTCAGAGCCATTTTTTATAGGTTTTTTGAGGGATTTGGCGGGGAGCTCATGCAAGTCCCTGCTTTCCAGCTGCCATTTTAGCTCTGACCCCAGTTTTCAGTTCTTCTAAGGTGCTATGATCAAAGGAGAGGTGTTTACTCCCCTCCTAGCCTGTGCTCTAGTCACTGAATGACCACTTTTCTGCCCTAGAACTGTGAGGAGGTTTCCCTCTTCACTGCTGCCAGTGCTATGCCAGTGCTCCTCCTCATCCCAGGTTCCAACTCAGATCCAAGTATGGGCAAAAGAAAAGAATCCTGCCTCAGTGCCAGGAAAGAGATCCCTGTAATCTCCTTCTGATCAGTAGTTTGATCCCTTAGTTTGTAGGGAGCTGAGAGCTCTGGAACCAGCAGCTGCTGCTCCTGCCACAGCCCCACGTCTGCTCTGGGGCAAGGGATGGTCTGTGCTCCTCTCTCACCAGATATGGAAGCCCTTTCCTACTGACCTTCTAAGTTGTCTTTGGCATTTGTGAGTTCAGTGGAAACTGCCTCAGCTGCTAGTGATTCAGTCCCCTGAGGCCTGCTCTGGGTTTATTGGGGGCCCAGTCTGTGCCAGGTGTTCCATGCTAGACTGCACTCCTCTCCCAGCCTAGTGCAACAGACTTTCCCATTGACCATCCAGGTTGTCTTGGGCTGGAACTTTGTTTCACTCTGTCTTTTTGTGGGTTTTGTTGCTCTACAATTTGTTTAGAGTCATTTATACAGGTATTTGGAGGGGTTTGGGGGAGAGCTCAAGCAAGTCTCTGCTTTTACTCCACCATTTTGGCTCTGTGCTAATGTTATTGTTCTTTGCCTCTCTTTTTCCAGATCATTTTTCACTTCTGTGTTTGTATTTCTGATTATTCATTCTCTTTTTTATTTCTTTCATAAGACTTGTCACCATAGACTTCAGGTTTTTTTATTCTGCCAATTATTTGTGTCTTTCAGACTACAAATTCTGCTTTTACTATTCTTATTTCTCTTTTAATCCATTTGGAAGCATCCTGCTCTTCTATGTACTTTGGTGAATCTGTAGCATTCTCTACATCATCAAGGTGATGATTCATTTTCCTTTACCTTAAGTACTTTTCATAGATGCCTAAACTCTTTTACCCAATCTGGAGGTCATGTAAACTTCTGTTATTAATATCTTCCCTGTTCCTTTATCTGCTTAAGCTTAACATCTTTTATGGAGTATTCTTTCCCCTCAAATTTGAGTTATGTCAGTCATATAGCCTTATTTTCTTTTATTGCTCACTTTCTTACTCTCTTCATTTACAGTCATGCTGGATCACAATGTGGCTCAGCCTCTTCCAAGGCTGGGAAGTTCATTACTCACTAGCCTATGTTTCTGCCCCAAGTGAATTCAGGAGGAACAAAACTGGCCATAGGTGGATATTGGGCACTTTCTCTTTGCCTTAGTTGAGTGCCACACTGCCTCACCATTCTGTTCCAGGCCAAACAGCACTGAGTACTACCTTGTTGCTTCATCAGTCTGAATAAATTTCTGCTATTTAGAATTTGGATATCTAGGGCAATGGGAGAAGGGGAGTTACAGATGTAAAATTGAGCTCAGTTACAGTCACAGATATGTGCCCTGCTCTATTTGCTCTATTCCCCTATTCACTGGCCAACTTAATTTTCAGTGCAGAGCACTATTTTTCCTCATTGGTATTGGGCTCCTCGGTATTATCAAAGCCTAAGGAAATTTTCATTGTTTGGAATTTGGATTTTTCTGGCACTGGGAGATGATGGAAGAAAAGGGTGCATATTGACTTGAGTTATGGGAGTGGTAATGTCAAGATGGTAGAGTGCAAAAAAGTAGTGGAACCTAGTTTCTCCCTATCACTTCACAATAATCTAGAAAATAGACTAGAAAAAGTCTGATTGGGAAAGCCAAAAATAAGTCAGAGTGAGTCATTTTTTTTAGCCTAGTGTAACACCAGCTTTGCTAGCAGCTGCTGTGGAGGTGTTAAACCAACAACACCAGCACATGGAAGGACTGCTAGCACAGGTTCCTTGATCAGCTTTTCTAAGGAAAGCAACTTTAAGGGGTTTACAATCTCATTTTAATTAAACATATATATATGTTTATATATATACATATATATATGTGTGTGTATATGTATACATACACACACATATATATATGTACATATATATGTATATATTTCACTTAGTTCAGAGGAAAAAGTCAGCACCCTGAACTTCAGACAAAAGACAAACAGAAATTAGAAGCAGAAATTATAGAAACAGAGCAAATAGCACAACTCAGCAGACAGGGCTTCTAATTGTCTGCCCATAGCAATACATACATAGTTACTAGAGAGAGAAGCGCCAACATCTGGGTTTTCAAAGCCAGGGGGCTCCCTAATAGCAACCCAGAGTCTCATCTGGTCAGATCATATGAACGCTCTTCCAGTGAGTGAGCCCTGAGGCAAAATGCTAACCTCAGAGTATATAAACACTTCTTTGGGGCCAACCTACAGAGGGCATCACAATCATGTGACTCAAATTCATGTGACTTAGGCTTTCTTGTGACTTAAGCAGGCCATCGAAGACTCTTTATTCAAACAAAGACTTGATTCAAACAAAGCCAAGACTCAGTCAAAGATACTTGATTGCCTTAGTGCTGAGAAGCACTCCAAAAGAAAAAAAAAACATCAAAAAGTCCCACTTTGCTTGCCTATACACTCAGGAAACCTTAAGAGACAGAGAAGTCTGTGGACACTGGAGACAAAATTTGGCCAAAAGCAGAGTGGGCTTTTCACCAGGGGCTGAAAGAGGCAAGACAGAGGACTGGCTCAGTGAGCATCAAGGCAGAAAGAGATCACAAGGGTTCTCTGAACCAGTCCTGGGTGCAAGAATGTTTACAATCTGGCCATTTTGTTGCACACTTACCATTCCCGACAGATACAGGGTGGAGAGGGGCAAGAGCAAGTGTGGACCCTAGTTGTGTGATGAGGGAGGAACAAGTTCTGGAAACTTAGGTATGTGGCTCTGATCCCAGAAGAGTAGCAATTCACTTCTATCTTTTAGTCCACCATGGGAGTCAGACCAAAGTCAGGAGTCCCAGGTCAAAGGGAAGCTTGCAGTTCTATTGCTCTGAACCTTTTGAGCCTCCGTCTGTGATAGCACTGACTTAATTCAGCACCAGCAGTCTACTGAAACTCTTAACCAAGGATAGACACAAACCTGGGTCAGGAACTTGCAGAGCTCAGCCTATAAGGGCAGTGAACAGAATTTGCCCCCATATCACGCTATTCTGGGGACATTGAAAGTTTTCAGATCCCCAATCTTTACTTTAAAATTAGCAGATAGACATAAAAGTAGAGATGTTCAGGTCAGATGCCTCCCCCCACCCCAATCCAGAATTGCACAGTGTCCAGCACTAGTACAAAGGAAGAAAGATAGGGTGGAAGAAGAAAAGAATAACATAATTAAGAGCTATTATAGGAACAAGGAAACTCAAGGCATAAGTAAAGTAGAAGAGAATGACAAAAATTTACAAGAAAGACTTCAAAGAAAAATTGTGCTTAGATAAAAGTGTAACACAAATTCATAAAAAACTTAAAAATGGAAAAAACTGAAAGATTAAAAAAAACAAATGACAGTGGTAGAGGGGAAAAAATAAGGAAAGAAGTGAGAGGTGTGGAAGAAAGCTATGAAAGAGAATTAACAGCTTGGTAAAAGAAGTATAAAACCTTATTGAAAATAATAAATCTTTTAAAATTAGAAATCACTAAGTGGAATCTAACGATGCCATAAAACATCAAGAAATAATAAAACAAGAAATTGACAAATAAATGAAAATATTAAACATTTTGTAGGTCAAACAACTGGGCTAGGAAACACAGATTAAAAAGAGATAATTTAAAAAGTATTGAACTACCCAAACGCCATAAAGAAAAAAAGAGCTTAGACATTGTATTTCAAGATATTATAGAAAAAACCTATTGAGAAAAGATATAAAGTAGCACTGTAGACTGGTTTTTGGTAAACCCAAAGATCTCAGTTATTAAGGCGAGAATTCACTATTAGTTTGAAAAAATTATGTTGAGAAAAAAAATGTGCGAGAAAGTCAGCAAAACAACTGACCTGGAAAATATGTTGTAGAGAAATAATTTAGGAATTATTGGACTACCTGAAAGCCATGATAAAAAAATAGCCTAGACAGCATATTTCAAGAAATTAGAAAGGAAAACTGCCTACATATCCTAGATACAGAAGGTAAAATATAAATTGAAAGAATCCACTGATCACATTCTGAAAGTGATCACAAAATGAAAACATCCAGGAATATTGTACCCAAATTCCTGAACTCCCAGGTCAAGGAGAAAATATTGCACATAGAAACAAACAGTTCAAATATTATGGAGCCACAGTTGGGATTCACACAAGATTTAGCAGTTTCTGTGTTAAAGAAGCAGAGTGCTTGGGATATGATTATCCAGAAAGCAAAAAAGCTAGGATTACAACCAAGAATACTTTACCCAGAAAAACTGAGTATAATCCTTCAGGGGGAAAATAGATAGTTAATAAAATAGAAGACTTTCAAGCATTCCCGATGAAAAGATCAGAGCTGAATACAAAACATGCCATTCTAATTCAAGACTCAAGAACAGCATAAAAACATAAATGTGAAAGAGAAATCATAAGGCTTTCAATAAGGTTAAACTGTTTACATTCTCATATGGGAAGATGACATGTAATTCCTAAAGATGTCATCATTACTAGAGTGGTTAGAAAGATAGTTGATGATATTGGGGAATAAACTAAAAAATGAAGGAAGGAGAACGAGGGATACACTGGGAGAAGGGGAAAGGAGAGAGAGAATGGGGAAAAATTATTTCACAAAAAGAGCTAGCAAGGAAAAACCTCACTTTCATTAGAATTAGTTCTGCAAAAGAAGAATCTATCCATCTATTTATCTTCATTTGGGTATAGAACTCTATCTGATCCAACAGGGAAATTTGAGGGCAAGGGGAAAAAAGAAAGGAGGGAGTTGATAAAAGGGAGGGTATGTTAAGGAAGCTGTGGGTCAGAAGCAAAACAGACATTTTAGAAGGGACAGGATGAAAAGAGAGATAGAAGGATAAACAGAAAAAAATAAGATGAAGGAAAATACACAATTAATAATCATAACTGTGAATGTGAATCTGATGAGCTCACCCGTAAAATGGAAATGGATAGATAGCAAAATGATTAGAAACCTAAATCCAACAATATAATATTTAGAAGAGACTCACTTGAACAGAAACAGAAACATACACACAGCGTTAAAATAGGAGATAGAGAAATGTCTATTATGCTTCAACTGAAGTAAAAAAGGCAGGGCTAGTTTACCTGTCAGATTTAAGGAGGATGGAAGAATTTATGACCAAACAAGAGATAGAGAAGATTATGAAATGAAAAATGGATAATTTTGATTACATTAAATTGAAAAACTTTTGTATGAAGCCAATGCAACCAAGATTAGAAGGAAAGCAGAAAGCTGGGAAACAATTTTTACAGCCAGTGTCACTGATAAAGGCCTCATTTCTAAAATATACGGAGAACTGAGTCAATCTGATAAGAATACAAGTCATTCTATGACTTGTAAATGGTCAAAGGTTATGGACAGGCATTTAATTAACAAATTAAAGCTATCTATAGTCATATGAAATAGTGCTCTAAATCACTATTTTTATTTATTTAGTATTTAATTTTTCCCATTTACATGTAAAAAACAATTTTAACAATTGTTTTTAAAACTTTTGAGTTCCAAATTCTCTCCTGTCCTCCCTCCCAACTCTCCCTCATTGAGAAGGCAAGCAATTCCATATAGGTTATATATGTATAGTCATGCACATCAATAATGGTCATGTTGTGAAAGAAAACATTGATGAAAAAAAGAATCAGAAAAAATAAAGTAAAAAAAAAGTATGTTTTAGTTTGTATTCAGACACTATTAGTTCTTTCTCTGCGGATGGATGCTATTTTTCATCCTAAGTCCTTCAGAGTTGTCATCAATTGTTGTATTGATGAGAATAGCTAAGTCACTGAAGCTGATCATCTTACAATATTGCTGTTACTTTGTACCCAGTACATTTTACTTTGCATTGACTCGTGCAAGTCTTTCCAGATTTTTCTCAGAGCATCCTGCTTATCATTTCTTACAGTACAATAGTATTCCATCATAATTACACAACACAACTTGTTCAGCCATTCCCAAATTGATGGGCATTCCCTCAATTTGTAATTCTTTAGCCCCAGAAAAGAGGTGCTATAAATATTTTTGTACATATAGGTCTTTTTATTTTTTTTTTGATTTTTTAAAAAAATTTCTTTTGAGATACAGATGCATTAGTGGTATATCTAGGTCAAAGGGTATGCGTGGCTTTATAGCCCTTTGGGTATAGTTCCAAATGTTTGAATCAGTTTACAATTCCACCAGTGGTACATTCATGTCTCATTTTTCCGATATCCCCTCAAACATTTGTTATTTGCTTTTTCTGTCCTATTATCCAATCTGATAGGTATGATATAGTACCTCAGACTTGTTATAATTTGCATTTCTTTAACCAATAGTGAGTTAGAATATTTTTTTTTCATATGGCTATAGACAGCTTTAATTACTCATCTGAAAAGTGATTATATCCTTTGATCAGTTTTTCATCTAGGGAATGGCTCTTATTTTTTATGAATTTGACACAGTTCTCTATTATGTTACAGAAATGAGGCCTTTATCAGAGGAACTTGCTTCACAATTGTTTTTCACATTTACTATTGCTAACTGTATTTCCCTCCATCCTGTCCCTCTTACCCCCATTTATACCCTCTACCCTATCCATGATAGTCATGTGAAAGACTAACTATATTTGTCTCCATCCTATCCTGCCCCCCTGTTAATTCTATTTTCTCCTTCCATCTTGTCCCTCTTCAAAAGTCTGATTACCCCCTCCCCAAATCTTCCCTCTCTTCTACCACAACCACCCCTTCTCTCATCCCCTTTCCCTCTACTTTCCTGTAGAGTAAGAGAGATTTCTATACCCAACTGAGTGTGTATATTATTCCCTTTAAGCCAATTCTGATGAGAGTAAGCTTCACACGTTCTTTCTTACCTCCCCTCTCTTTCCCTCCACTGTAAAAACTTTTTCTTGCCTTGTTTATGAGACATTTTACTCCATTCTGCTTCTCTTTTTCTCTTTATCCCAGTACATTCCTCTCTCATACCTCAAATTCATTTTTTAGATATCATCCCTTCATATTAAACCCTCACTTGTGTGCTCTGTCTGTATATACTTCTTTTAACTATGCTAATAATGAGAAAAGTCTTATGAGTTACAAATAACATCTTCCATGTAGGAATGTAAACAGTTTAACCTTATTAAGTCCCTTATGATTTCCCTTTCCTGTTTACTTTTTTATGCTTCTCTTGAGTCTTGTATGTGAAATCAAATTTTCTATTCAGCTTTAGGCTTTTCATCAAGAATGCATGAAAGTCTTCTATCTCATTGAATGTCCATTTTTTTCTTGGTTGTAATCCCAACTCCTTTGACCTCTGGAATATCATAATCCAAGCCCTTCAGTCCTTTACTGTAGAAGCTGCTAAATCGTGTGTTATCCTGATTGCATTTCCACAATACTTGAATTGTTTCTTTCTGGTTGCTTGCATTATTTTCTCCTTGACCTGAGAACTCTGGAATTTGGCTACAATATTTCAGGAATTTTCCTTTTGGAATCTTCTTCATGAGGTGATTGGTGGATTCTTTCCATTTCTATTTTACTCTCTGGTTCTAGAATATCAGGGCAGTTTTCCCTCATGATTTCTTTAAAGATGATGTCTAGACTTTTTTTCTGATTGTGGCTTTCAGGTAGTCCAATAATTTTTAAATTATTTCTCCTGGATCTATTTTCCAGATCAGTTGTTTTTCCAATGAGATATTTCGCATCATCTTCTATTTTTTCATTCTTTTGGCTTTGTTGCTTCTTGGTTTCTCATAAAGTTATTAGATTCCATTTGCTCCATTCTAATTTTTAAGGTAGTATTTTCTTCAGTGGTCTTTTGGACCTCCTTTTCCATTTGGTCAATTCTGCTTTTTAAGGCATTCTTCTCATTGGCTTTTCAGACCTCTTTTGCCATTGGGGTCAGCCTGTTTTTTAAGGTGTTATTTTCTTCAGTATTTTTTTTTTGGTGTCTCCTTTAGCAAGCTGTTGATTCTGTTTTCCTGATTTTCTGGCATCATTCTCATTTCTCTTGGCAATTTTTCCTCTACCTCTCTTACTTGATTTTCCAAATCCTTTTTGAGCTCTTCCATGGTCTGAGACCAATTCATATTTTTCTTAGAGTCTTTGGATGTGGGAGCCTTGACTTTGCTATCTCCTTCCAAGTGTGAGTTTTGATTTTCCTTGTCACCACAATAACTTTCTATAGTCTTTTTTTGTTGTTTGTTCATTTTCCCAGCCTATTACTTGATTTTTAAATTCCTTGTTAAAGTAGGGCTCTGTTACTACTGTGGAAGATGAACTGTTCCAAGCTTTAGGGGTTTTGTGTGGCTGTTTTCAGAGATAATTCTAGGTATTTGTAAGTTTTGAGTTCTTCCAAGGTGGTATGATCTAAGGAGAGGTGTTTATTCCTCATCTGGGCTGTCCTCTGGTCTCTGAGTGATGACAAACACTCTTTTCTGCCCTGGAACTGTGAGCAGGGTTCCCCTCTCCACTGCTCCCACAAGCTTTGCTATGGTAGTGCTCCTCCTTGCCCCAAGACTGCCACCCAGGAGTAGGACCCAGATCCTAGTACGGGCAGGGAATAGAATCTGGCCTCAGTGGTAGCAAAGAGACCCCTTTAATCTCTTTCTGACCAGTTATTCAATCCCCTTAGCATCTGTGGGCTGAGAGCTCCAGAAGCTGTCTCTGCACTTCCACTGCTGATTCTGTCACTCCTAAGGCCTGCTCCTGGTTTTCTGTGACTGGGACTGCTCTGGGCCTAGGGCTGGATTGCACTCCTCTCTCAACCAGGTCTGACACACTTTTCCCACTGACTTTCTAAGTTGTCTTTGGCCTTTGTGAGTTGAGAAGTCTGGAAATCACTGCAGCTGCCAGTGATTCAGTCCCCTGAGACCTGCTCCAAGTTTGCTGGGGACCATACTGGTGCTGCCTGTTCTGGACTGCACTTTTCTCTCAGCCCAGTGCAGAAGATCTTTAACATATATAGGAAACAATGTCAAATTTATAAAAACGTAAGCCATTTCCTAATTGATAAATTGTTAAGGGATATGAACATTTTTCAGAAGAAGAAATCAAAGCTATCATATAAATATTCTAAAGCACTATTGATTGGAGAAATGCAAATTAAAAGAACTCTGAGATACTTCCTCACACCTATCAGAAATGGCAAATGATAGAAGGAAAGGGAGGAAATAGGTACATTGATGCCCTGTTGGTGGGGTTACGAAATGGTCCAACCATTCTGGAGAATAATTTGCAGCTATACCCAAAGGGCTAGAAAATGACATGTTCTGACCTAGCCACACCACTAGCTCTGTACCCTAAAGAGATCAAAGAAAAAAAGAAAAAGATCTACATGTATAAAAAAACTTGTAAAAACTTTTTTTATAGTGGCAAAGAACTGGAAATTGAGGACATGTACATCAATTGGGAAATGGCTGAATAAGTTGGGGCATATGATTCTGATGGAGTACTACTGTGCTATGGCAGCTAGGTGGCACAATGCATAAAGTGACAGGCCCGAAGTCAAGGCTATTCCTCTTCCTGAGTTCAAATCTGGCCTCAGATACTTACTAGCTGTGTGACCCTGGGCAAGTCTCAAATGAGCTGGAGAAGAAAATGGCAAACAATTTCAGTATTTTTGCTAAGAAAACCCCAAATGGGACCATGAAGAGCTGGACATTACTGAAATGACTGAACAACAATAACTATTGTGCTGTAAGCATGATGATAGGGATGATTTCAGAAAAAAAACCCAGTGTGAACTGGGGCAAAATGAATTGAACAGAACTGGGGAATTATTGTACATTGTAATAGCAATGTTATGACAATGATAACTGTGAAAGACTGGGCTACTCAGATCAATACAATGATTCAAGATAATTCCAAAGGAAGCATGATGAAAAATGCTATCTACTTCCAGGGAAAGCACTGATGAACTCTGAGTGCAAATCGAGGTATAGTTTTCTCTATTTTTCTTGATTTTTGTGATATCTAATATGGAAATAAATTTTGCATGATTTCTCATATATATATATATATATTTGATATCGTATGACTTACTTTCTCAGTGGGTGGGGAAGGGTGGGAGAAGGAGAGAATTTGAAACTCAAAATTAAAAAAATATTAAAAATAAGTTAATACTATTTTAAAACAGAGGCAGCTGTCTTCTACTAATGAAAAAAAAAAGCCAAAGTGTAAGAGTTTAATAGAATAACTTACATAAACTGTATACACTGGATGCTAAACTAAGCAATCTTATATAGTATTTTTGGATAAACCAACTGTACCTTTCAACATTAAATGCTGCAAACAAAATTAAAGCTATAATAAAATTTCAGTTCCCTTGACAAAAATAAAAGAAAACTGAAAGGATGCTTATAAATTGGAGAATTACTGAAGTTAAGGTATGTGAATATGATGGAATCTTATTGTGCTGTTGTTCATCCTTCATTCTCAAAGAAGACCAATGACATCATGAGAGTGATGTCTTGATTTGCAAGGGAGTTAGATTTAAAAGAGGTAGAGCTATGTAAAATCATCAGCCTCACTCTCTCCTCCAGAGTCCTCTGAGTCCAGTAGAAAGACTTAAGTCAAGATAACTTGTATTATATTTTAATACAATGTATTGAAAGACATTGGACTTTTTAACCTAAGGTCTTTCACAGGTCTCAATTTGTCTGAGGCAATGCCCATTCAGTGATTAACGGCTGGGGAAGAATTAAGGCAAAAGATGGCTTAGTTTGACATTATGGGGAGGGGAGGACGTTCAGAAGAGGACCTACGAGGGGAACACCTTCAGAGTTTTTGGCCAGAACAGAAAACAATTGCTATTTCTACTCAACCTGAGCCATCAAAGTAAAAAACAATGAGAGGGCAGAGTCAAAACAGTAGAGTAAAAGCAGGGATTTGCTTGAGCCTTCCCCAAATCCCTCCAAATACCTGTAAAAATGACTCTATAAACAAATTCTAAAGCAGCAGAACCCACAAAATGCCAAAGATAACATAGAAAGTCAGTAGGAAAGGTCTGTCAGACATGGGGGAGAGAGGAGCAAGGTCTAGCCCAAGCTCCAGGGCAGTGGTGGTGGCAGTGGCAGCAGCAGCAGCAGTGGCTTTTTCCAGAGTTCTTGGCCCATAGACAGTGGGGTACCAACTGGCTGATCAGAGGTGGATTGCAGGGATCTCTTTTCTAGTGCTGAGGCAGGATTCTCTTGCTTGCTCATGCTTTGATCTGGGTTGCAGTCCTGGGTGGTAGTCTTGGAGTAAGGAGGAGCACTGACATGGTGGAGCTTGTGGCTTCAGTGGGGAGAGAATCCCCCTCACAGTTCCAAGACAGAAAAGAGTGCTTGTGGTCACTCACAGACCAGAGCACAGACCAGGAGAGAGAGTGCTCTCCTTTGTTGATATAACCTTAGAAGAACTGAAAACTTACTGGTGCCTAGAAATATCTCTGAAAACAGCTGCACAAAACCGCAGAAGCTTGGGACAGTACAACCTCCATACTGGAAGCAGAAACCTACATTAACGAAGAGCTAAAAAGTCAACTAATTGGCAGGGGAAATGAGCAAACAGTGGAAAAAAATCAGACTATACAATCTTACTTTGGTGACAAGGAAGATCAAAACATACAACTAGAAGAAGACAAAGACAAACCTGCTACATCAAAAGCCCCCAAGAAAAATACGAATTGGTCACAGGCCATGGAAGAGCTCAAAAAGGATTTTGAAAATCAAGTAAGAGAAGTAGAGGAAAAATTGGGAAGAGAAATGAGGGTGAGGCAAGAAAATAATGAAAAATTAGTCAACAGCTTGTAAAGGAGACCCCCCAAAATGCTGAAGAAAATAACACTTTAAAAACATAAACTAGCCCAAATAGCAAAAGAGGTCCAAAAAGGCGATGAGCAAAAGAATGCTTTAAGAAGCAGAACCAGACAAATGAAAGAGGAGTTCCAAAATCTCACTGAAGAAAATAATTTCTTTAAAATTAGAATGGAGCAGGGGCAGAGGCAAGATGGGAGCTGGAAAGTAGGGAGTTGCATGAACTCCCTGCCAAGTCTTTCCAAAAACCTATAAAAATGGCTCTGAACAAATTCTAGAACTGCAGAACCCATAAAATAACAGAGGGAAGCAGGACTCCAGCCCAGGACAGGATGGATGGTCTCTGGGTGAGGTCTACCACGCATGAAGCTGGGAGCACAGGGGAGCAGAGCCCAGCATGGGTAGTGGCAGGACCAACTAGACCAGGAGGTGGGCAGAACAGGCCCTAGCACCCTGAATCAGTGAGTTGTGGAAGTTTCCAGACTTCTCAACCCACAAACACCAAAGACAACAGAGAAGGTTAGTGGGAAAAGCTGCTGGGAGTGAAAGGAGTTTTCTGATCAGCCACCACCCTTGGGGCAGCCAAGGTGGTGCAACTACAGAGCTACAGCTGCAGTTGCCTCCAGGCCCAGCCCCACCTGGTGGGAGGAATTGAGTGGCAGATCAGAGAGGGAGTGCAGAGCCTGCTTAAGATCTGAGTCAGGTCCAGATTGGGGGTTCTTGGGGAAGGAGGAGTGAGGCGTCGCAGAGTTGGCTGTATAGAAATAGCTCTGAAAACAACAGCACATCCCTACAAGCTTGAAACAAAGTACTCTTTACTCTACAAGCAGTCACACCCCGACAAAAAACTCAAGGGTCAAGTAAGTTGGTGGGAACATGGCCAGGCAGCGAAAATGGACTCATATTCAGTATTAGACTTTGGAATTTTTCTTAGGTAACAAAGAAGACCAAAATGTACAGTCAGAAGAAGTCAATGAAGTCAAAGAGCCTACATCAAAAGCCTCCAAGAAATACATGAACTGGTCTCAGGCCATGGAAGAGCTCAAAAAAGATTTGGAAAAGCAAGTTAGAGAAGTAGAGGAAAAATTGGGAAGAGAAATGAGAAGGATGCGAGAAAACCATGAAAAACAAGTCAATGACTGGCTAAAGGAGACCCCAAAAGATACTGAAGAAAACAACACCTTAAAAATAGACTAACTCAAATGGCAAAAGAGCTCCAAAAAGCCAATGAGGAGAAGAATGCCTTGAAAGGCAGAATTAGCCAAATGGAAAAGGAGGTCCAAAAGACCACTGAAGAAAATACTACCTTAAAAATTAGGTTGGAGCAAGTGGAAGCTAATGACTTGATGAGAAATCAAGATATTATAAAACAGAAC
>JAQQSZ010003091.1:0-14550 GCA_028646595.1 Phalanger gymnotis
AAAAAAAAAAGAAATAACATAAGGTATAGATTCAGAAAAACCTAGAAGAGTTGTATTAAGTGATGCAGAGTTAAGTGAAGAGAACAATAATGTAAAGAAAAATAACTTTAAAGGGTAAAGAACTCTGATCAATGCAATGCCCAGAAGACCGATGTTGGCTCATGCTTCCCATCTCCTGAAGCAAGGTAATAGAGTAGAGGTGTGGAACGAGGCATACATTTTCAGACAAGTTCAATGTATAGATTTGTTTTTCTTGACTATACTTCTTTGTTACAGGAAAGCTCTTGGGGGGGCAGGGGTGGGAAGGTAGTTATGGGGAAGATTAGGAGGCAGTACAGTGATTGCCCTCCCTTCACCAGAAAAGGAAAAGAAATGAAAGAAAAGAGTCAATAGAACATTTTTAAAATGCACAGAAGAGAGCAGAAGGAAGTTCAGAAGAGGACACAGACAAACAAGTCAGCGTTGGTTCTACCTTGCTCAACTTAATGTACACTTTAAAAAAAAGCCAAGTTGCATGTAATAAAGATTCATTGTTTTAGGTAAAAAAAAAAAAATTATGAGGGTCCAACTGCAAAATGAACTCTTCTGTCTTTTAAGATTATCAGATAAATACTTTAATAATGGGAAAATAATTTTACTTTCTTTACTATTCATATAATTTATGTGTAAAATATTAATCTAATTTTGAGAACTTATTACTAAAACATATTCAAAGCCTGAATTTCCATGATAGATAAATTTTAGGAGTTGATCATATAGATCTGTATATAGTTCTTAGAGAAAACAGTTAATCCTATTGCTTTTCTCAAAATTTACTATTCCATTTATTTAGAAAACATTACATATTTGTCTTATTACTTTGTCTAATCATTTCCCCCTTTGCAGGATATCATCCCCATATTATAATTTGACCACAAATACAGGTTAAAATTGTAAGTTTTCATACTTGCATCCTATTATAGTAACTCAGAGATTCCAGTATCAATCTATTATTTAATAGATTTAGTATTGTACTTATAAAGCTTGATTATAGAAATTTGCTATAAAAGGAAAAAGAAGGATACAGTTATATCATAACAGAGGGAAAAACTCCCTTAGCTCTGTTCGATTCCAGGCATGAGTCATATCTGACAGCCAATGATGTAGTCACAGGGTGTTAAAAGCAAGGCTCAATATTAATCAGGCAGGGAAATTTCCTTTTCAGAAAGAAAATACTGTCAGGAGAATCCTACCTAGGCCATGCCAAAGCCACCCCCAAAACTTTTCCCAGGCACAAACATCCACCTTTAGCTGTTCCCAGACTGCAGCACATGCTATTTTCTACTACTGGCTTCATGACAATTCATACAACTATCCTGGTAATCAAAGCTCAAAACACCAGTAAATTATAGCCCCAGGAATTTTTACCTTAAATAGCAAAATTCCACAACTTAGGGCTTGAATACCTTTTCTGATGTTTCCCTAACAGTTAACATTTCATTTATCCTTTACTTAAAAGTACCCATATTCTAGGGCTTTAGATATACAGCAAATAACTGATGGTTGACTCATCATTAATATGTTGAAACTACATCTTTAAATCACCACATACACTTTCATAGCAGGCAAAAAATTTCAAATAAAAATTTGCTATTATATATTAATACTTGTTCTATAACAAAATATACCTCATTAAATATTTAAGTTTTTAAATATTTATTTTTTGTCACATTCTTTTAAAAGTTCAATTCATGTGTAACAGCATCCAGATTAAAAATTTGTTTTGTCTCATAACATTTCTGTTACAATGGTTCTCTCAAATTTCACAATATAAGAGAATTTAGTAATACAATAATAATACAAACAATATAATGTATTTAAAACATGAAACAAAACTTCAGATGACATCAATTGCATTTCCAAATTATCCCATATAAAAATCAATAATCTTATTACTTTTGACATTATCAAGTATGGAAGAATTACATTAAATTAAAGAAACAATGTAGTGCTTAGCATATACCAGTCACTGTGTTAAGCACTTTACAATCATTATATTATTTTGATGTCATAACAACCCTGTGAAGTGGGTACTGTTATTATTTTTCCTCTTTATAGATCAGGAAACTGGAGTAAACAGAGACAACACAGCTTACTTAAGATTGCACAGCTAAAAAATTTCTGCAACCAAAATATAATTCAAGTTTCCCTATATTTCTTCTAGCATATTTTTCAACACCTGCATTTGGGAATCTGGTCTGAGATGAGAGAAGTTAACAGGAAGAGAGAGAAACTCTCTGAACTGGGGGGTCAAAGGAGATCTCTGGTTTAAACAATCCTTCAAGGAAGGGTTAACAAGAGGTTGCTGTAAAGTGCAAACTGTTTACTTAATTTTTTTCCTTTCTTCACTTTGAGATTACTTCCAAACTAGCTGCCTTCCTTCATTGGCCTAGAAAAATGAAGCTATTAATCTTGCCATTTACTTTTAAAACTTTTGTTTGTTTTGCAGGGGGAAGGCAGGGTAATTAGGGTTAAGTGACTTGCCCAAGGTCACACAGCTAGTAAGTGTGTCAAATGTCTAAGGCCGTATTTGAACTTAGCTGCCCCTACTTTTAAAACTTTTACAAAATCTCATACTTATTTTTCCTTACAACAAATTCTACAGAGTGGTACCCCAAAACTTATTATTTCAGAAAAGAGTGAATTCCTGGAATTGCCCCAAATCCCAGAAGTGCTCCCCTGCAATCTTAAAAATGGTAAATTTTCAAACCTCCAAAATCTACCAAGATGTTTTCAGCAGTTCTACACTTTGATTATCTTACTTTATTTCTATAATTCCAGCATAACCAAAGCTGAAATGACAGGAAAAAAAAGTGTCTTACAGATTTTTTTCTTATAACCTAATATCCTTTGGAAAGCCTAGAGGGGGAGTTAGTCCTGCTTACTAGGACAATTGCTTCAAGTGTGAAAGTTCATTAATCTTTCCTAGTGTTCTAAACTCTTTGGCTATAGCCCTTATTCTAACAAAGGGAGTAGTCACAGTCTATACAGAGGCACACAGTTACAGAGGTGTGCAACTTCAACTTTATAGGGGCATGCAGTTTAAAAAAAACAGTTTAAAAAACAAGCACACATACAGGCCAATTAATAAAGGTATAGATTTTAAGAAAGGATATCCCCACCAGAGTGACCAAGAGGAACTGGGTCACCAGAAGCACCCTGGAGTTTTACTCACGAAGAACGAAGAGCTCAACCAAGGTGAGGCTCAGAGGACTGGAGAAAGGATAAGTGCAGAACCCTCACCAGATGAGGTGGGGTCAGACTCTGGAGAAATAAATCTCAGGCGGTGCCTAGTCTGTTCCCACTGGTACCAGAGAGTCCAATGGCCTGGTTCTGTGTCCAGTCCCACTTCTGACACCAATCAATGTCAACCTGAGGGAACTAGCCTCTAACCTGTGAGGGGCTAGAGCCAGAGTGGGGTAGAGATAGGTGAGTCAGGAATCAAACAATTTAATTTCAAAATGAGGGAAAGGGCTTGCATGCAAGGAGGCAGATTAGACACATGTGCAGGGCTCCACCCATAGTGGGGGGACCTGAGGCTGCCTGTGGAGATCTCAGCACTTAAACCAATGGCTATGCAGTGAGCTATAGCCTTGACAATGAGGTTTAACAGCAACAATGAGAAAAGTTTGATTCATAGCTGGGCTTCATAACTGACCAGAATATGGGTACTTGTCCTACCTTATCTGGTGCTTGTCTTCCAGAGAACACCTGGTGCTGGGCAAAGCAATATGATAATTATGTGATTTTGCTGGAGGATGAGATCATCCAGAGGGTGAGTGAAAAGGATTGTTATGCCAACCTCAGAGCACAGCTTCTTGCTTGCTGGGCCTTGGCTCTGGAAAACAGCCTGTCTCCTAATATCTTGACACTTTCTTATGGGCAAACACTGTCTTATTTATCTTTGTATCCTCCATCACCAAGCTCAGTGCCTTGTATATGTAATACATGCTTAATAAATATTTGTTGCATGAGTAGTTACTTTAAGTGTGGAATGGCAAAAAGCCTAGGCTTTTCCTCCCTGGGGAACCTGCAGCCTCAAGGCCACATGTGGCCTTCTAGGTCCTTGGGTGCAGCCTTTTGACTGAGTCCAGTTTTACAGAACAAATCTTTTTATTAAGGACATTTGTTCTATGAAGTTTGGATTCAGTCAAAAGGGCTGCACTTGAGGACCTAGAGGGCCACATGTGGCCTTGAGGCTGCAGGCTCCCCACCCCTGGCCTAGATTAGCTTTCAAGGGCTCTTCTAAGATTCTATAAAAGATGAATTCAAGAAATGAACTGCCCTAATTTCCAGTTGTAGAAATTCTGGTGTAGCTTATTACATACATCTGAACAAAAGGATCACTCTTACTGTTATTATAGGCCTTAATGGTAGGAGAAAGTCCTGTGAATTAGACAGGCATTTTATTAAATATAGATAGCCTGTTTCTCTTGCCTTTGTCCATGAGTAAAAATGTGTTCATTCTTCCTTTTAGGTTTATTGAAATCAATGTAATTTTTTAGACATTTTCAAAACATTCATATACTGGATAGAAGACTATAGAGACAAAACAACATGAAATTCCTTCACAGACACATCCATATCACTAAAAGTAAAAACAAACAAACAAACAAACAAACCAGAATTGAGGATATAGATAGTTTTTCTGTTTTTTAATTATCTTCCTTCAAGGTGATTAAAAGTATTGATCCTTGCTTGTCTCATTACCTTAAATTAAAATTAGGAAATTAAAAAAAATAGCAATAAATAAAGCTGCCTTCCACTTCACATTTGTGCCTACATGTCATGAATGGATTCTTATCCTATAAAAATACAACAGTGAAAATGAAAACGACATATACAGTTATAAACTTTCTCATTTCTTCACAAAGGTGACACAACATTTGCTTATTCTTGAAGAAGATTAGGACAAAAATTAGGCTATCTTTTTTTAGGTAATAGTCTTGATTGTTTCTCTCTTAAAGTCCTCTTTCTGATGCTCCACCATGGCATGGAGGTGCTTTTGGATTCATAAAAACAATGCCAACAGTGTAAAAGATACTGTTAGATCAGCTTTAAGTCCTAGAAGATCTGACTATTTAAGGGCAGGTCTTGCTTGATCCAATAGGAGCACAATACCTCTCAATGGGCTAACCTCTTGCTTTGAAGTGACTACTAAGTTCCACTTTCTGACTGGTCTAGTTCCCATATTAAGGCTAGCTGTCAAGCTTCTAGGGGTAGTCTTGAGGGGAAGAGGGATTTTTAGTTCTATAGCTCAGGAGTTCACATCAGTGGTCTTCCCATTATGATGACTAATTAGTCAATCATACTTAATTAGCTTTGAGATAGGGGTATTTTAGTAAAGTGGTTTAGTAAGAATAGTTGGCTCAAAACTCCCTCCCCCAAGTCTGTCAAGGGGGCTCAGACAGTAGATACCAAGACTTAGCTGAGCCAAGAACCATGAATCTGTTCCCTTCCCTCCCAAAACCCCCATCAATACATTTAGCTGGAAGGCTTTCTTCCTCTTTGCTTGTGGGAATCTCTTGGTTTCTGAACTAGTTTTCTTGTTTCATATAGGCCCCAGGGGGCCATTACCAATTTTTTTCAGCCAATCTGATCACTCTTCCTGGTCTACATCATTCTATTTGATCAAGCAAGTACTTTTTTCTGTACTTGTTTAAAGCCTAAGATCGATTGATTAACATGTCTTCTCTATTGGTGAGGATTATTATGGTATAGCATTTTATTACTTACTTTAAATGGGGTGGGGTAATTTAATTTATTTTTTCTCAGCTCTCACCCTTATACAACTACTGGAGAATTCAGATACTTTGTTTATAAAGGGAGCTAATTTATAAAATAATTATTTGGGAATATTGGCTTTAGCTATTTGTAAATATTTTGCATCACGTAGAAAGGTTCTCAGCATCACATAGCCAGTATTTGAACTCAGGCCCAAAGGCTAATGCTCTTTTCACCACACCAAACTTTAAACATTTTTATTAGGGCATTAATTAAAGATGGAAAACATGGCAATTCTCATCAACCTTAAGAACTGAAAAACCATCAGAAAAATAAAAGATGCAAATCTCCTTTCATCACCAAAACCAGAGTTAGATAGACCGTGGAGATATTATTATATCTGCAGGAAACAGGTACAAAGAAATTAAGAAATTTGTTGGAGATCATCCAGCTAGTAGATAGTACAGCTGGTATTATAACCCAGGTGTTTTGATGCAGGATATAATGCTCTTTCTGGTGCGGCTTCCCTTCCCAGGGCAGTTTTGCCTCAGTGAGGAAGCCCTACCATGAAACTTTAAGGTAAGAATTGCTAATAATATTTCTGACAACTTTTATTTATTCTTTTTTTTTTTTAAAGCTCCATTAGTTCCCTGGTTCCCATGCTCAGTTCTTACTGACACAATGAAAAAATTGGACCTAGTAAGGTGAAAAGAGGAGCTTTAGCAAATCGGATTAACTCTTGTGAATTACAGGGCATCTGTACTTTACTTTCATTTACAGTTTTTAGATCAAGCAGTTTTGTTCAGTACCAAAGATTATGAAAATTTCTCAGACTGAGCTTCCCACAACGGTTACTTCTAAGTTTTCTTCATTTTAGAGTACAGCAGCCACCCAACTCTGGAGGAAGTCCAAGAGTTTACAACATAATAGAATGAGAGCATACTCACCCTTGAGAATCATTTGTAATTCTGCTTCTAACAATATACAATCTTTTAAACTAAAAAAAAATTGGGAATTCTAGCAAAACAATAACATTATTGAATCTGTATTTTAGTGTTTCCTTTGTTTTTAATATGGCTGCATTTAACATGTGGGCTCTTTGTATTATCCCTTCATATAGGTTTTCTCATGTTTCTCTGTATTCACCATTATTTTGCTGTGTTTTACAAAATTCATATACTGTTTCCAAAACACTTGGTACATGTCCCTGTACAAATAAACATTTCTACATATTTTTTTTCTTTGAGCAATTTCTTTATATGTAGCTCCAACCATGGGGTCACTGGTTCAAAGGGTAAGAATAGTTTTATGACTTCATGTTTATTTCCAGATGGCCCTCCAAAAACTTTGCACTAGTTGTTATTGTCAACAATGTAACTAGAGTGCCCATTTCTCCGAAGCAAATGCTACATTTAAAAAAAAGGTGTCATTGGTCTTGCCCCCGAAGTTTACTGAATGATTGTTGCATATGGGAATTCTTGCACAGGGAAACCATGACTTTCCACTTCTCCCTTTGCCCATGAAGGTTCTTTTTGAGGTCTGATGGCTTCCTTTTTAGATCATTTGGATCATAAATTGCAATGCACCCCCAAATCCTGGAGTTGGAACTCGAAGGTTACATAGTCCAAACCATATGTGAAAAGAAAAAAACATATTTCCTTGTATTATAATAACACTTGACAACAGGTCGTACCACCTCAGCCGGAACCTACCACCACATCTTTTCTTTGTCTCTCCAGAGCTATTATTAGCACAGTTTTTGGCACATTAACTAGGCGCCTAATAAATGCTTGTCGAATGCTGACTTCCTGAGGCAGGCCACACGAAATCTGACCACACTAAAAGTGACTTGCGACTTAACGTGGAACCTAAGCCCTTTGACCTTGAAGACCTTTGCTCTGACAAGAAGGGCCAAATGGAACAGGTCTAATCCTCTTTTAAGACGCCCAGACTGGACGATTAGGCGAAATAGCCGCAATTGAAATTACGTATGTGACATCTGAGGGGTCACTCAGACGGGTCTTTAAGAAGCCTAAATGTAGTTGCACCGGCTCTGACGTCACAAATCGGCAGCCAATAGTGTCACGCTGGAGGCTATTATTGTGACGCGTGGTCTGAAGACTGTTTCTCTGGTCCGCTCTGGAGGGGGCCTCCACCATTGCTGACGTGCAGCGCCCCAGGGCCGTCTCACTCCCCACCCCTTCTTGCCCCGTCTTGCCCCAAAGGGGCTAGGAATGGGACTGGTGAGGCTTCTGGGTAGGAGTGAAAGAAGTTTGTGGGGGAGGGAGGGAAAGTGCAAGAAAACTACGGATTTGCGACGATCATGTGAACCACTGGCTCACTAGCGCCGCCCTTAGCGCTGTGCCCTGTGCGGGTGGGCCGGCCACGTGACCTTTCCACCTAGCTGCCCAGACGGGGCCTGTCACGTGACCCCGCACCATCTGCGTGCGCGCGCGCGCTCTCGTAGCCCAGAGAAGACAAGCCTCTGTATTTGTGTATGCGTATGTGTATGTGTGTGTGGGTGGCAAGCACTGCGCGCTCCTTCCTCCTCCCACTCCATCTCTTTCCCCTCCCCTTCCCCCGCCCTTCGGTGTGTAAGAACCAGCTAGCGAGATTTGGCTTGCGGTGGTGGTGGTGGGGGGGCCCGGCGCGCCTGCGCAGGAAACAGCTGTCACCCTGTGCGGAACAACAAGTCATACAAACCTCCCCCCTCCCCCCGAGCCGGTAGGCGACCTTCCTCACTCCTCTTCCTTCTCCTCCTCGGGGGGTCCCGGCCCCTCCCCCACCTCTCCCGCCGTGCCCGCGCGCCCAGGTAACCGCTCTGGCCGAGGTGGGGAGGCCGGGGAGGGGATGGCGCCGCGGCCATGGAGGAGGCCCCCGCGGCCGGACGTCTCGCTCCCCACAACTGCTCCACTGCTCCCCGGGGATGCTGGGGTGGAGGCTGAGGGTTCCTGTCGGCTAAGGGGAAATGGTGGGAGGTGGAGAGGGGATGGAGTGGGGTGGGAGGGATGGATGGTGGATCCAGGTGAGCATCAATGTCTGCTATCGCGACAGTCGCGATTGAGAGAGAACTGAGAGAGGAGTTGACAGTCGGGGCTCCCTCTTCTGTCCTCGCTTCTCTTACAGCCCCTGGCCCGAATCTCCCCGAGGGGGCGTGGGTTGCTCCGGTAGAGTCTGAGGTCTGGGAGGAGGTGGCGCTGCGGGGCCGGCCCCCGGTGTCCTCCTTTTAGCCGGAGGAGGCTGGAGGTTCGGCCTCCTCAGGCCCCAGGTGGACCCGGCGTATCGGCTTTTTTCTGGGCCTCAGTTTCCTCAGTCTCTAAAATGAGGCCGGAGCGGACAACAGTAGAATGGGTGCTACCTATGGGTAGGTTCCCGATCTCTGTAGAGATCCCAGTGGATGGAATGAGCACATGTCAGGGATGGTATAGATGATGCTTGTGCTGGTGAAGGTTGGACTACATGGCCCCTGAGGGCTTTTCCAATTCATGAGTCTGGGAGCTTAGGCTCCTAGAGCTACTCTAGATCCCTTCTTTTACCCCACTAGAACCATGATGAGGGAATGCCCTCTTTCGACAAACTAAACTTGCATATGACACTGCAGAGTCCCATTTCGTCCTACCCCGTTTCGTTTTTTACCTTCCCAGCCTCCTTCCTGGAATGTCCTATTTTATTTTTCCCCCTCCACCACTGGCCCACTTAGCATACCTGACAGCATGAAAAAAGTGGGGAGGTGGAGGTTGGAGACCGGCACTTCGGTACTTTTGGTTGATGCTGAATTGTTTACTTCAGCCAATGTAACTAGCCCTAGCAATACGCCTGGCAAACCCAATATGGAGTTGTTGTTCCCGCCCCCGCCCCGGCTTTTTCCTGGAGTTGGTTTTTTATGTTTATATGTGGGGATCTTTGAGTGATTAGGCTCCTCCCTGGGCAGGCATGGGAAACTTTTCGATATTAGATGAACTCCCCGACCCCTCCCATTTTATCATTCCTAACGCTCAGTTCATTTATAGAACTCTGCCCCTGAAGGGTTGGCTAGTGCTTGCAGTTTATCAACTTGTGTCGGGTGTCTCGGATTCAGTTTCTTTTTGAGGCTACTTAGATGCATTTTATATGAAAATTTTCTTCGTTGCACCTGCTGTAATTTGGCTTTATTTTTTAAAACCATGACTAAATTTTCTGCTCTGTATGAAAACAGTTAATACATATTTTAATGTTGAAACCATAGTGAAGCAGTGAAAGGATCACTGAAGGACTGCTTAATTTGGAGTCATGAGACCAGAGTCCAAATCCCACTTCTGGCACTGGCTACTTGTGCTGTCTTGAAAGAGTGGATTAACCTCTCTGGTCCTCAGTTACGTTATCTGTAAAACGAAGGAGTTGGATTTCAGGACTTTTAAGGTTCCTTCCAACTCTAGATCAAGGGTTAGAAACTACAAGGATCTGATTCATAATTGGTTGGTTTGTAGTTGTTAGAACACAGTATAAGTTTTAAACAAAAGCTAAAACCCCACCAAAAATCCAAATAAGGTTGGTTTATTGAATGTATTGCACTAGTTATTTAGTTCCCCCAGCTAACAGGTTTGTTCTAGAATATTTTATCATACTCACTTCTTAAAAGGACTTTTTAAGTAATCTTTACAGCATTCTGATGAAGCAGGTAATAAAAATTAGTGGAAATACATGTTATTAAGCAAGTTTGGGACTTAGAACCACAAGATTTACCTTTCCATTTGGTCATCATAGATCTCAGTTCAAAAAACTAATTTTGTGATGGTCCTTTTTAAAATTTATAATCTTAAAGAGCAAATATTTTTCAGTTGTTGAAATTTTTTCTCAGCTCAATTTAGCAGACCTTTTTAAAGCACCTATATGAAGGCACTGAGTTATGACTGCAGATTCAAATATTTAAAAAAACCTTGGCCTCAAGAAACTTACATTCTACTAGGGGAAATGTAAAATGAAAATAGATAATGTTAGGAATTTGTGGTGAGAGAGAACACGACTTGATGGGTGTGTGGGAGGATCAGGATTAGCTCCTTAAAGAAAGTAGTATCTCAGTGGAGAAGCTCAAGATTCTAAGAGTATATCATATTCTAGGTGTGGGGGGCACAGAGGCAGGAAAGAAAGGATAATTATGTAGGCCAGTTTGGCTGTAACTCAATTCCTTAAGGCATAGTAGTGGAAAGATAATATGAGGCCCAATTATGAAGGGTCTTGAATTCAAAAAGTTTTGTGTTTTACCTTAGACAAAATAGGGAAGACTGAAGATTTTTTGAGTACAGCAGTGACAAAGTCATACCTCTGCTTTTATTTTGACTGAAGTGCAGAGTAGATAAATTGGAGAGGGGAGAAGGTGGATGAAGACCAGTCAAGAAACATTTATTATTTACCTACCATGTGCCAGGCACTGTGCTAAGTATTGGGGATACAAAAAAAGGCAGAAAAACAGAAAAAGTAGTCCCTGATCACAAGGAGCCAATTGAGAATCAATTACACTAAGTCCAGAGGTGAGATTGATGCCCCAGGCTAGAGTCATGGACTGGTGATTGAAGAGAAGGGAATCTTTTCGAGTTGTATCCTGAGATAGGATCGATAATACTTGGGAGCTGTTTGCATAAAGGATGGTCTGGGAGGAAAAACTGTAGAATGAGTCTTGAGGTCTTAATGTTGGATAAATAAAAACATATTGGTACTGTCCATGGAAATAGGGCATTTTGTGTAAATGGTGGTTTTAGATTTTTTTGTGTGTAGGGGGGTATTTGGGGTTACACAGCTAGTAAATGTCGAGTGTCTGAGTGCCAGATTTGAACTCAGATTCTCCTAACTCCAGGGCTAGTGCTCTATGAACTTCGTGGCTAGCTGACCCTGAAGTGGAGATTTTAGAAGATAAGTTCTGTTTTGGACATGTTGAATTTGAGAGGTCTGTGAAACTTTGAAGTAGACTGTTCCAGAAAGCACTTTGTTTTGGGGGATTAGCATTCTGGTGAAATACTAGGGTCTCAATAGTTTTGGGAGGTGTATTCATAGAGATGATTGAATCTAAGGACCTGAAAAGATTGTTTAGATAAATCAATGGAAATGTGGAGAAAGGCCTAGGACAGAGCCTTAGGGGAACATGCATAGTTAGTGGAAAGGAGATAGATAATTATCTGGAGAATTCCTGAGAAAGCAATGCTAGAGGGGAGGGAATGTTGAGGAAGGGGGTGGTGGGTGGTGGTCAATGTATAAGAAATTGCAAAGGTGTGGTCAGAGAAAATGCCTTCTTGCTGGTATGTGCATATTGGTTATAAATATGGTTAGTACTTAAAATTGTCATTCTCCTCATACAGAAGAAAATCAGACTGAAGTCAGACTAGAAATTTTGTTATTTTCTTAGAGCCAAATTTTGTCTGGATCAGAGAATTGAAAGAGACCTCAGAGTTCATTTATAGCTATCCCTTCTTTTTACACATCAGGAAATTGAGGCCTGTAGAAATGGTGACATGCCTAAGAACATACAGGTTAAACTCACAAGATGATTTGTTACCATTGAGGATATTTAAAATACCATACCATAAACTTCCAAGACAATTCCAAAAGAATTCACAAATTCATCCAGCAATAACTGAACAAGGGTAACATTCATTTAGATACATACTTTCCAGTTATATTTCTTTTAATGTAACTGATTTTAAGCTAAAATTTCTGAAACCTATGAGAAATTCACCATCCTTTAGACTATTTCCGAACTCTGTAGATTAAGTAGATTAGATTAAAAGAAATTATTCAGTGTTCTTGGGATATGGTAGGTTACAACAGCTACAAATATACATATGAGAGTATGGATATAACATAGGTCTTGTTGCTTAGGAGTTTGATGTTAGTGTCAAACTGGTTTTCAGAGCAGAGGATCTGGTGTCTGAGAATGTTCCATTGTATGAATTAAATCCTTGTACAACAAAACCATACTTTTTTTCTGGTCCTTTTTTCCCCTTGCCACGAGAAATGTGGTGATTTGTGTATATGTATGCCAACTTTTTTGGTATAAAACTTGCCTATAGGGCAACTTATTTCCCTTTTGCTATTGGTTCAACGTATAAAATGTGTAATTTGCTACCATAAATTTAATTCAGGTATCAAGTTCCTATCTTCAAACATGTCTCAGTTCTTCTTCCTTTAAAAGAGTCCTCTACTTCACCATCTGGTGAAACTATCATCCTGTATCTCTCTTCTTTTTCAGTCAACCTAGAAAAAGCTGTTTATATTCCTTGCCTCCAAATTGTCTCCTTTTTAGCCTTTTGCAAAGATGGCTTTTTGAGCTCATATTCAACTAAAACTCTTCTCTCTCAAATTACCAACATTACCTTAATTGGGAAATCTGATTTTTTCTCAGTCCTTATTCTCAACTTCTGTTGACTTGACACTTATTACTTCTGTAAAGGCTCACCTCTTTGGGATTTTTTATTCTCCCCTAGTTCTCTTTTTAACTTGCTTGGTGAATTGTTTAGATCAGTGCCTTAAGTGCAGGTTTATCTTCCAGCTCTATCTTAAGCCCCATACTCTTCTCTCAGATGTACTCTGTACAACCTGGTTAGCTCCTGGAGAGAAATTTCATTCTTCCTTGTTTTTTACATCTGTTGAATTGTCCTGTCCTGGCAGTTCTGCCTCTATGACATTTTTTTTATGAATCTCCTGTCCACTGAAGGCTGCCAGGCTCCTTTAGTCCCTAATCACCTCTCACCTGAGCTGTTTCAGTAGGCCTCCTAAAGTGGTACTACTTAACATTTAGCATTCCTCTTTACAAGCCATCTTCCACACAGCTGCTCAAGTGATGTTGCTGGAACACAGATCTGACCTTGTCATTTTCCTGTTCAAAAAGCTCCAGTGTTTCCCTGTTGCCTCGAAGGTCATATATAAACTCTTTTTGACCTGTAAAAGCCCTTCTGAACTGGGTTCAGCCTTCCTTTTCAAGATCATTGCATATTTTTCTACTCTATAGAATGTGTGATCAGCGTGTCTCCTCCCCCACCCCCTAGTGTCCTTGCTGTTTCTTCTTCTGGCTAAAAGTCGATCTCCAGAAAACCAATCTCCAATGTCTGGAATATAATTTTGTTTATACTTTTATATGTATTATGTATTTTTGCCCCTCATCAGAATATTGTCCCTTGAGGGCAGGTACTGTCTCACTTTAATCTGTATGTTTACCATCTTGCACAGTATCTAGCACAACATAGGCACTTAATATAAATACTCATTGGTTGTACTCTGGGTTAGCTGCAGAATAAGTGACTTACCCAGTGTCACTCAGCAAGTAAGTGTCTTAGGCAAGATTTGAACTCAGGAAGATGAGTCATCCTGATTTCAGGCCCAGCACCCTTGTGCCTCCTACCTGCCCATACAACAAACAGTCGAGCAAAACATAGCAACGGAATAAATGCTTATCGATCGTAGTTTGGGTTAGCTGCAGAAAAGTCTGTATTTCTGTAAGTTTTTTCCTATTGGCATAGCCTCTTGTCATTTATCTGACAGTTAGCATCAAATAAATTAGATCATTTGAATGTTCTTTTTGTGATTAAAATAACATACAAGGAAATACCCTGTCAATTACTACTTTTTTATTGGGTTACTAGGTATAGTCGACTATTTTGACTATCATAATCTTGTTTAGATGATTAAAAATGCTCATTTATAATTATATACAGGTTGAAGTGGAAGCATGGGGTCAGACAGTAGAGGGCCTTGAGAAATTATCCTCTGTGTATCTTTTTTGTACATCGTTGTTTGAGTGTTGTCTCCTCCATTAGACTG
>JAQQSZ010003092.1:0-14550 GCA_028646595.1 Phalanger gymnotis
ATTAGTGAACCAACCTCCCCATTCCAGTATTGTGAATACGTGCCTCCAGGCCCAGTAGGCCCGCCTCACAAGAGTAGCCAAGAGGCCACAGAAAAATAAGATGGCATAAATCATATTCACTGGCCTCAAGAACTTGCTCGAACTCCTGGGTCCACACAGGGGTCAGCTCTGCTTCAGATTTTTTCAGCTGTAGTTTCTCGCCTCTCCTCACAGCCAAGCCTCTGGCGTTCTCAAGCCCCGCCTCAACGACTAGACACCAGAGTCCAGAGACCCATTGGTTCCTGAATTGGCCCCTCTTAAGTGATTAATCTACACCCACAGGGGTTTCACACCTGATAGGGCTTTGGGCCTGGGGCTTAGCATTTAACAGGTGAATGTACTTTCATGGTAAACAAAAGCCAAACTCCTCAAGGGCACCTAGCCCGTTTTGCCTTACTGGCACAGTTCTCTATACATCTGAGAAATGAGGCCTTTACCAGAGACACCAGTTGTAAAAGTTCTTTCCCAGTTTTCTGCTTCCCTTCTAATTTTGGTCTCATTGGATTTGTTTGTGTAAAAACTTTTAAATTTAACAAAATCAAAATTTTCTTTTTTGCATTTTAAAGTGTTCTCTATCTCTTGTTTGATCATAAATTCTTCCATTCTCCATAAATGTTACAGGTAAACTATTCCTTGCTCTCCCAGATTGCTTATATTATCAGCCTTTATATCTAAATTGTGACCCATTTTGACTATTTTGGTATAGAGTGTAAGATATTGGTCTGTGTCCAGTTTCTTCCATCCTGTTTTCCAGTTTTCTCAGAAGTTTTTGACAAATAGAAAGTTATAATCCTAGAAGCTGGAGTCTTTGGGTTTATTAAATAGTAGATTACTATAGTCATTGACAACTGTGTCTTGTGTACCTAACCTATTCTAATGATCCACCAGTCTGTTTCTTAGACAGTGCCAAGTAGTTTTGATGATTGCTGCTTCATAATGCAGTTTAAGATCTGGTATGGCTAGGCCACCTTCTCTAGCAATTTTTTCATTAATTTCCTTGATATTCTGGAGCTTTTGTTCTTCAAGATGAATTTTGCTGTTATTTTATATAGCTCTATAAAATAATTTTTGGTAGCTTGATTGGTATAGCAGTGAATAAGTAAATTATTTTATGTAAAATTGTAATTTTTATTATATTAGTTCGGCCTACCCATGAGAAACTGATATTTTTCCCATTATTTAGATCTGACTTTATTTGTGTGGAAAGTGTTTTGTAATTGTGTTCATATAATTCTTGGGTTTGTTTTGGCAGGTAGACTCCCAAATAGTTTATAATGTCTACAATGACTTTAAATGGAATTTTTCTGAGATATGGTTGTTTAAGTATTTTACTTCTTCTGTTAATCTGGGCAATTTATACTTTTGTAAATATTCATCCATTTCACTAAGATTGTAAATTTTTTTTTACATATAGTTGGGCAAAATTGTTCCTAATTATTGTTTTAATTTCCTCTTAATTAGTTATGAATTTACCCTTTTCATTTTTGATACTAATAATTTGGTTTTCTTTTTTTTAAATCAAATTAACCAAAGATTTATCTGTTTTATTGTTTTTTTCATAAAACCAGCTCTTAGTTTTATTCATCATTTCAATAGTTTTCTTGATTTCAATTTTCTTAATTTCTCTTTTGGTTTTCAGAATTTCTAATTTTTATTTAATTGGCGATTTTAATTTTTTTTAGCTTCTTCAATTGCAAGTCCAATTCATTGATCTCTTCTTTCTTTATTTTATGCATGTGAGCATGTAGAGATATAAAATTTCCCCTAAGAACTGCTTTTGCTGCATTCCATAATTGTTGGTATGTTTTCTCACTATTGTCATTCTCTTGGATGAAGTTATTGATTATTTCTATGATTTGTTTTTTGACCCAGTAATTCTTTAGGATTCAATTATTTAGTTTCCAATTAATTTTTAGTCTATCTTTCCATGGACCTTTATCACATATAATTTTTATTGCATCATGACCTGATAAGGATTTAATATTTCTCACTTTCTGCCTGGATTATAAGTTCTTTATATCCTGGTACATGGTCAATTTCTGTGTATGTGCCATGTACTGCTGAGAAAAAGATAGATTCCTTTCTCTCCCATTCAGTTTTCCTCAGAGGTCTACCATATCTAACTTTTCTCAAATTCTCTTCACCTCCTTAACTTCTTTCTTGTTTACTTTGATGTTAGATTCTCCAAGTTTAGAGAGGGGGAGGTTGAGGTCCTCCCCTAGTATAGATTTACTGTCTATTTCTTCATATAACTACCTTGAGTTCTCCTCTAAGAATTTGGATGCTATACCACTTGGTTCTTATATGTTTGATAATGATATTACATCATTGTCCATGGTGCCTTTTAGCAGGATATAGCTTCCTTCTTTATCTCTTTTGATTAGATCTATTTTTGCTTTTGCTTTGTCTAAGATCAGGATTGCTACTCCTGCTTTTTTTAACTTCAGCTGAAGCATAATATATTGTACTCCAACCTTTTACCTTTACCCTGTGTGCATCTCTTGCTTAAATTTGTTTCTTGTAAACACCATATTGTAGGATTATGGCTTTTAATTCATTTTGCTATTAGTTTTTATTTTATGGAGCAGTTCATCCCATTCATATTTACAGTTATGATTACTATTTGTGTCTTCCTCCCCATTCTATTTCCCCCCATTTATGCTTTTATTTCTCCCTTCCCCTCTTCAAAAGAGTTTTGCTTTTGACCACCACCTCCCTCAATATCCCTTCCCTTCTATCAGCCCCCCTCACGTTTCTTTCTTTTTTCCTTTACTACTTCTTCCCTCCTTTCTAAGTACCCCTCCCTTTTCTTTCCCCTTTTCCCTCCTACTGCCTGTAGGGCAAGTTAGATTTCTATGCTTATCTGAGTATGTTATTCCCTCATTGAACCAAATCTAATGAGAGTAAAGTTCAAACACAGCTCATCTTCCTCCCTTATTTCCCTCTACTATGTTTTTGTGCCTCTTTATATGATGTAATTTACTTATTTCTGCCTCCTCCTTTCCTCTTCTGCCATTACAATCTCTTTAAACCTCTAGGTTTTTTTTATCATCACTTCAGTCAATTTATACCCACACCCTCTGTCTGTGTATATCCCTTTTAAATGTGGTAATAATGATATAATTCTCATGATTTACAAGTATCCTCCTCCCATGTAGGGATGTAAACAGGTTGCCCTTATTGAATAACAAGATTTTTTTTCTTTTTTTTTTCTTGTTTACCTTTTCATACCTCTCTCAAGTCTTGTATTTGAAGATTAAATTCTCCATTGAGCTCTGGTCTTTTCATCGGGGAGGTCTGGAAGTCCCTTATTTCATTGAATGTACATCTCCTTGACTGAAAGATTATATTCAATTTTGCTGGGTAGTTGATTTTTGGTTGTAGTCCAAGCTCCTTTGCCTTATGGAATATCATATTCCAATCCCTCAGATATCTCAGTGTAGAAGCTGCAAGGTCCTATGTGATCCTGAATGTAATTCCATGATATTTGAAGTGTTCCTTTCTAGTTGCTTGCAGTATTTTGTCCTTGACCTGATAATTTTGGAATTACAACATTCCCTGGTGCTTATAATTTGGGATCTCTTTCAGGAGGTGATTGGTTGATTCTTTTGATGAGTATTTTACCCTCTGGTTCTAGGGTCTTGGAGCAGTTTTCCTTGAGGATTTCTTGGAAGATACTGTCCAGGCTCTTTTTTCCTCATGGCTTTCAGGTAGACCACTAATTCTTAGATTATCTCTCCTGGATATATTTTTCAGTTCAGTTCTTTTTCCAATGAGATATTTTACATTTTCTTTTATTGTTTTTCATTCTTTAGATTTTGTTTGACTGATTCTTGATACCTCATAGAATAATTAGCTTCTACTTGCCCAATTCTAATTTTTAACAAGTTATTTTCTTCAGTTAGCTTTTATACCTCCTCTTCCATTTGGCCAATTTTACTTTTTAGTTAGTTCCTTTCTTCAGTGAGTTTTTTTTTTCCATTTTGTCAATTGTATTTTTAAAAGAATTGAAACATTTTTCTTCTATCTCTCTAATTTGATTTTAAAATCTTTTTTAAGCTTTTCCAAGAACTCTTTTTGGGCTTGAGTCCAATTCATATTCCTTTTTGAAATTTCAGATGTGAGTATAGTGTCAATGCTGTCCTCTTCTGAATTCGTATTTTGATCTTCCCTGTCCCCATAATAAGAATCTATAGTCTTTGCTTTTCTAATTTGTTTTTTGCTCATTGTTATTGCCTTTTCCCTGGCTTTTGAAGTGGATCTTCACTTCTGGGACACAGGGAGCTCTGTCCCACACTTCTTGTGCTGGGGGCTAGGGGCCTGGTTACTGGTTTTGTGTGCCATGGCTTCTGGTTCTGGAAGCTATAAGTTATATAATATTGTAGCTTACCTGTTGCTGAGCTGGAGCTGGTTGGTGTATACCAAGACCATGTGAGGTCTTTCTGTGTTTCTCCAGGGTTACACTGAAGCTCTTGGGATGAGGTGTTGGGGAGGGGTGGTTTGGTGGCTGGAGGTTTCCTCTTCTCCTAGGAATGTGCTAGACCACCAGTAAGCTCAGCCATTGGTGGACTTCCATCTGCTCTGATGTCTGGTGATTCCCCTAGCTATGCAAAGGCACATTGGGTCCCGGTGTTGGCACTTGCTTGCTCTACGACCAATCGGCTCACGATCTCTTAGTGGTCTGCTGAGGCGGGGTTTGCTGCTGGCTTGCTGGGATGCCTCCTGTCCTCTACTGATCCCTTTCATCCACAGCAAGAGGGACCTTTCCCATTAATCTCCCTAGCCTCCTGAGCCAAAAGACATCCATCTTTCTGCTGACTCCATTATTCTAGGGTTTTTCCTGTGGCAATGTTCCCTGAGTTTTTCAAGGTCAACAAGGGAGGGCTAGAGCAACTTGTTGGTTACTCTGCCATCCTAGCTCCCAGAACTTGAGATAGGTCACTTTCAAACATTCAATCCGTGAGCTGATAGACCCAGGAATAGCTGCGGCTGCCACTGTAGGCCCTGTACAGGACTGACAGTTGTTCTTCTAATGATATATTTCACATTCTCTTCTATTTTTTATTCTTTTGATTTTGTTTTTTTTCTTAGTATCTTATGAAGTCATTAACTTCCCCTTCCCAATTCTAATTTTTACATAGTTATTTTTTAAGTTTCATTATTTATTTAGTTAATATTTTTAGTTTTCAGCATTGTCACAAGAGTTTGAATCATAAATTTTCTCCCCATTGCTACCTTCCCCCCTAAAAGATGGCATATATTCTGATTGCCCCATTCCGCAGTCAGCCCTTCTTTCTGCCACCCCACTCCCTCGTGATCCCCTTTTTCTTTACTTTCTTGTAGGGCAAGATAAATGTTTATGCCCTGTTGCCTGTATATCTTATTTCCTAGTTGCATGCAAAAACTGTTTTTTTGAACATCTGTTTTTAAAACTTCGAGTTCCAAATTCTCTTCCCTCTTCCCTCCCCCCCTACCCTCCTTAAGAAGGCGAGCAATTAAACATAGGCCACATGTGCATCATTATGCAAAATCTTTCCACTATACTCATGTTGTAAAAGAATGACTATATTTCCCGCCATCCCATTCTGTCTCCCTTTATTGAATTTTCTCCCTTGACCATGTCGCTTTTCAAATGTATTTGCTTTTGATTACCTCTTCCCTCATCTGCCCTCCCTTCTATCCTTCCCCATTTTTATCTCCTTCCTCCTTCTTTCCTGTGGGGTAAGATACCCAGCTGAGTGTGTATGGTATTCCCTCCTCAGGTCAAATCTGATGAGAGCAAGATTCACTCATTCCCCCTCACCTGCCCCCTCTTCCCTTCCTACAGAACTGCTTTATCATGCCACTTTTACGTGAGATAATTTATCCCATTCTATCTCTCCCTTTCTCCCTCTCTCAATATATTCCTCTCTCGTCCATTAATTTGATTATATTTTTTAGATATCATCCTTTCATATTTCAACTCACTCTGGGCTCTCTGTCTACACACACATACACACACACATATATGTATGTATGTATGTATGTATGTATGTATGTATGTATGTATGTATATTCCCTTCAGCTACTCTAATACTGAGGTCTCATGAATTATACACATCATCCTTCTATGTAGGAATGTAAACAAAACAGTTCAACTTTAGTAAGTCCCTCGTGTTTTCTCTTTCTTGTTTACCTTTTCATTCTTCTCTTGATTGCTGCATTTGAAAGTCAAATTTTCTATTCAGCTCTGGTCTTTTCACTGAGAAAGCTTGAAAGTCCTCTATTTCATTGAAACTCCATACTTTTCCTTGGAGCATGATACTCAGTTTTGCTGGGTAGGTGATTCTTGGTTTTAATTCTAGACTCCATTGACCTCTGGAATATCATATTCCAAGCCCTTTGATCTCTTAATGTAGAAGCTGCTAGATCTTGGGTTATTCTGATTGTGTTTCCACAATACTCAAATTGTTTCTTTCTGGCTGCTTGCATATTTTCTCCTTGATCTGAGAGCTCTGGAATTTGGCAACAATATTCCTATGAGTTTTCTTTTTGGGTTCTTTTTCAGGAGATGATCGGTGGATTCTTTTAATTTCTATTTTACCTAGAGTAGGTTCTAGAATATCAGGGCAGTTCTCCTTGATAATTTCTTGAAAGATGATGTGTAGGCTCTTTTTCGATCGTGGCTTTCAGGTAGTCCAATAATTTTTAAATTATCTCTTCTGGATCTATTTTCCAAGTCAATGGTTTTTCCAGTGAGATATTTCACATTGTCTTCACTTTTTCATTCCTTTGGTTCTGTTTTATGATATCTTGATTTCTCATAAAGTCACTAGCTTCCACTTGATCCAATCTAATTTTTAAGGCAATATTATCTTCAGTGGTCTTTTAGACCTCTTTTTCCTTTTGGCTAATTCTGCCTTTCAAGGCATTCTTCTCCTCATTGGCTTTTTGGAGCTTTTTTGCCATTTGAGTTAGTCTATTTTTTAAGGTGTTGTTTTCTTCAGTATATTTTTCACTATTTTTTTGGGTCTCCTTTAGCAAGTCATTGACTTGTTTTTCATGGTTTTCTGGCATCATTCTCAATTTCCTCTCCAACTTTTCCTCTACTTCTCTAACTTGCTTTTCCAAATCCTTTCTGAGCTCTTCCATGGCCTGAGACCAGTTCATGTTTTTCTTGGAGGCTTTTGATATACTCTCTTTGACTTCGTTGACTTCTGGCTGTGTGTTTTGGTCTTATTTGTCACCAAAGAAAGATTCCAAAGTCTGAGTTTGAATCTGAGTCTACTTTAGGTGCCTGGCCATGTTCCCAGTCAACTTACTTGACCCTTGAGTTTTTCTTGGGGGTATGACTGCTTGTAGAGTAGAGAGTATTTCATTCCAAGCTTGAGGGGATGTGCTGTTGTTTTCAGAGCTATTTCTACACAGCAAGCTCTGCCACACCAGCGCTACCAGGACAGGACTCAGATCTTAAGCAGGCTGTGCCCTCTGGCTCTGATCTGCCACTTAATTCCTCCCACCAGGTGGGCCTGGGGCTGGAAGCAACTTGCAGCTGTAGTTCTGCTGCTGGACCACCTGTGCTGCTTTCAGGGGCTGAACCTCGAGCTCCTTTCACTCTGTTCCCGCTGCTTTTCCCACTAACCTTCTCTGTTGTCTTTGGTGTTGGTGGGTTGAGAATTTTGATAACTGCCACATCTCACTGATTCAGAGAGCTAGGGCCTGTTCAGCCTGGCTCCTGGTGTGGTTGCTCGGGGCTCAGCCCACACTGGGCTCTGCTCCACTCGGCTCCCAGCTCCGTGTGGGATAGACCTTACCCAGCGACCATCGAGGCTGTCCTGGGCTGGAGCCCTGCTTCCCTGTCTATTTTGTGGGTTCTGCAGTTCTAGAATTTGTTTAGAGCCATTTTTTATTGATGTTTGGAGGGTGCTGGAGGAGAGCCCTAGGCAAGTCCCTGCTTTCCAGCATCCCATTCCATTCCATCTTGGCTCCACCTCCCCATAGTTATTTTTTTCTGCATGTTTTTGAATCTCATTTTCCAATTGGTTGACTTTCTTTTCATGATTTTCTTGACTTTCTTGCATTTCTCATTTTTTTCCCTAATTTTTCTTCAGTTTCTTTCATTTGATTTTTAAAGTCTTTCTGGAGGCCTTTCAAAAATCATTTTGGGTTGGTGATTATGTTGTTTAGTTTTTCTTTGAGCTAGAAGTAGTTATTTTATCTTCACTATATTTTTCTGAGATTCTCTAGAATCATTGTACTATGATTTTCTTCTTTCTCTTTTGCTTACTCATTTTATTTTTTAGTGACTTATTATTAACTTTGTATTAAGATCAGGCTCTAGTCCTGATGTGTCGGGCATGTCTCAGGCTTCAGAGTTTTTGTGCTGTTTTTTTCTGAGCCCTTTCTAAGGGCCTGATTTCAGGTATTCCTTTCCATCCCTGTGCTCCAAGCAATGCTATTGCTGCCAATGCTTTTGTTCCTTGCTGTCCCTTCCACAGCTTCAAGCTTCAGCTCATCCTCTGCTCTGGAAACAAAAAAAAAAGACTCCACTCTCCTGTGCCTGCTCCCAACCAGCAGGGTCCCCGTCCTCTGTGATTGTTAACTCATAGGCATGGGGTCACTCCTCACCTGCAGCCACAGCCAGGACTGCATCAGTCAGCTTATCTCAGACCAGCATCCAGCACAACTGGAGAGCCTTGCAACTTTCACTTGATCAGTTGTCTGATCCCCCACATTCTTCCTGAGCCTAACATTCCTGAAGCTAAGGCTGCCACCTGACATAGCTGCCTTGTTATTTGTTGATGCAAAGCAGAATATTTTGCATTTGATCCAGAAGGCTATATGAAGCCACTGGAATATTTTTTCATTAGATGGGAGGTGTTAAGGTCAAATCTATACCTTAGGAAAATTGTGGCTGAATGGCGGTTGGACTGGAATGTGAAAGAGACCTGACGCAGGTAGATAGGTGTATCATAGTCCAGGCATCAGGTGATGTATCAGTAAGGCAAGATTCATAATATCGATGGTGACCACAAATATGCCTACATAGTTCAGAATTGCAAAATATAAGAGACTCTCTGTATAGAAAGCAGAAGAAGTAAAACATTTATTCAGACACCAGAGGATCAAATCCCAGAACCAATAACCCCAATTCAACATAGCAGTAATTGTATTCCAAAACTAATAAGTCTACCTCAATGTAACATCTAGGAGATTAAAACACAGTATCACAGCAAAGAGCCAAGCCACCCTGTAACCTTATCTTCTGCTAGGGCCTTCCTGTAAATACTCACTCATGAATCCTAACTGTCTGCTTGCCTGTGTCCTCTCTTCCTGCAGTTCTGAAAGCCTTGCAGTTCTCAGAGCCCTTCCACTTCTGTCTCTGTCTCTTTATCTCTTTTTCTTGCACCTCCCTTGTCTCCACAGCTCCCAGTCTCTATCCACAGCTCTCTGGTGTCCGCTCTCTGAAGCTCTCTATTCTCTCTCCATGGCTCTCTAGTCTGAGCTTTAGGGCTACCCACAGGGTATCTATATACCCTGTGTAGTCCTGGAGCTTAGCACCTACTTAGCAAATGGGCCTTTCTACAAACAGGCCTCTCCTAATAAAATTTTCCTTAACTGGCTCCACCTGAGGCCTATTAAATGGGTGGGGAAGATCTTTGATCACTTTAGCACCACTAGTGATAAGGGCCTTCATTAGAGTGAAGGTATTGCCAATGGAGAGAAGGCAGTATAATCGAGAGATGTTGCAAAGGTTAAGTCGACAGGCCTTTGCAACCAAATGGATATGGCTGCTGAAATATAGTGAGGAGTATAGGATAACTTCTGGGTTGTGAGCCTGAGGAAGTGGAAATGTACCCTCTACAGTAATAGGAAACATGAGATGTAAGAGGAAGGGTTTAATGACTTACACTTTGGACATTTTGAGTTTAAGATGTCTACTGAAATCCAGTTCAAGATATCTAAAAGACAGTTGGAGGCATGAGATTGAAAGTCAACTGAGAGTTTGGGGCAATATAAGTGGATTTGTGAATTATCAGTTTAGAGATGGTAATCACATAAAAATAGTCATTGCTATCAGAGATCATTGAGATGGATGGCAGAAGGGAGAATGACATATTTAAGCTTTTCACTGATTTTAAATCACAAATTTTCACATTTTTTCATCTTCTTATCACATAGATTTTATTGTGTTTATTGCTGTATTGTCTGTTCGTATTGTATTATCTGTTGCATATCTCCCCTTTTTTGAGGTTTTGAGATTAGGGAAAATTGTGAAAGTTCATCTTTTTCAGCATTGTCTTCCAATATGTCTTATAAAATAGCCTAAAAAGGATTTCGTCAGCTTCTAGTTTATAGGCTAAAAAAGCTATGCCCACCAAATAAGTCTACTTTTGCCCTCTTAATGGAATAGACCTTTAATAAAATAGGCTGTGGAAGGTATGTGTAAATTTCCATATCAAGCAGCCATAATTATGGTGCTAGTCTTATGTGGAATTATGCCTAGATTTTCTAGATGTACAACTAGGACTTCCAATAGAAGTGGTCAACTCTAATACATCTGTTGGAAGTGCTCAGTGATCTAAATGCACACATTTTGGGAGATTTTCAGAAAACTGATCTTAATGAATTCTATACATATAAAGACTGAAGGATCAATAAAATCCGAGAAAGAGGCTCCCTCATGTAGTGTATCGGTAGCCTTCCTAAAGTTAGATGTCAGTCCCAATTAAGCTGAAAGAGAAGAAAAACACCTTCTGAAAGAATAACATTGTATATGTACCAGTTATGAGTATATAACTACTAGACCAAAAGATTTTAGCCATTTACTCAGTAAAACTAATGGGTTAGCTAGGGTCAAGGATAGCCAAAATAAGTCAATGGAACTCTCAAAAAAATCCATTCAATGTTATTGGAGATGTAATCTGGGAAGATGGCAAAGTAGGTTAGAAATTTCCAGGCTCTCCAGATTTCCTCCAAAAAGAGACAGAACATCACAATGGAATGAATATGGAGCAGTAAGAATAAAGGGGTAAAGCAGTTGTCATAAGACAACTTGAGAAGACCTTAGAAAAGATAAGACCTTCAGGGGCTGAGATTTGGCCTGAGTGGAGTGTAAATACCTCCAAGCCAACTCCACTGAATCAACAAAGAGGAGCAGCAACAAGGCAGCTACCTCAGGAAGCAGACTAAGCCTCAAGAAATTTGATCACATGAACTCTAACCTCATAGACTCAGGACCTTTCACCTCACTAAGTTTTACCTCTCAAACTTTCATCTAATGAGCAGAAAGATGTCTCGTGGAGGAAGACTGAAGGTCATATCCTCTCTTACCACAACCACCCCCTCCCCACTATTTGCGGATGACAAGCATGTAGTGCTTACTAGACTCGGTCATAACTGTGGCTGTGAGTGGAGAGGGGTGAGGACACACCCAGTGAGTGGCCACTACAGGGAGCAAAAATATTTTTAGGTCAGCATGGCTGGGGGCATAACTGTGACTTAGGGAAGGAGGGGTCACTGAGGTTTAGTGCCCTGACAGAATTCAGAAAATAATAGTAGAGAGGACTTGAGGCTTGGAGAAACATTACCCACAATTTGGGATTAAAACCTGATTATAATTATAAACTGCTAAAAAAAAAAAAAAGAAAATCAGTAAGCAAAGGAAAAAAAAAACCCTAATCATAGGTAGCTATTAAGGCTAAAGAAGATCTGGGTTCATATTCAAAGGAAGATAGTAAGGTTAAAATCATGCTCCTACTCCAAAGAGTAAGTCATATGGTCACTAGCTCAAAAAAGAGTTCTTGGACAAACTTAAAAAGGAGTTGAAAAATCAAATTAAAGAGATTGAGCAAAAAAAAAATATGAAAAGAAATTTAGCCTATTAAAAAAAAGATCCAAAATCTTAAGGAAGTAAATAGTTCCTTGAAAAGTAGAATTGGGCAAGAGGAAACAACCAAGAAATAATAAAACTAGAAAAAAAATAAAAGAGAATCTGAAACATCACATGAGAAAAACAACTGATCTGGGTAACAGATTGAGGAGAGACAATATAAGAATTCTTGGGCTAACTGAAAGTTATGAAAAAAAATCTTGATAAAATATTATAAGAAACTATTAAGGAAAATTGCTCTGATGTTCTAGAACAAGAAGGTAAAGTAGAAATAGAAAAAAAAATCTACTGTTCACAATCTGAAAGAGATCTCCTGAAGAAAACTTACAGGAATGTCATAGCTAGGTTTCAAATAGGCCAAGTTAAGGAGAAAATATTGCAAGCAGCAAGAAAAAAAAACAATTTAAATACTGTAGAGATACAGTCAAGTTTTCAAAAGACCTAGCAGCTTCTGCACTAAAACACTATAGGTCTTGGACCATTGCATTTTGTAGAACTAAAGAGCTGGGGTGTAACCAAGAATGCCTTACCCAGCAAAACTGAGTATAATTCTGAACAGAAAAAAAAGATATTTGAAGAACTGAAAAACTTTCAGGTATTTGTGTCAAAAAGACTAGAATTCAATTGAAAATTTGATATAAAACATCTCCCCAAAATAAAAGGAAAACTTTAAAGACTAATTATAAAGGACTTATTAAGGTCAAACTATATATTAAGTCATTAAGTTCAAAATATGTGTACACATACACACATTTGAACACACATACACACACATGAACATGCATATGCATATACATGTACTTGTATGTATATATTCTTATGTATATGTTATCAGTATTCCTAAAACTGTTATAATTATTAGGGTAGCTTGAAAGAAAGCCTGGGGTGGAGTTGTGTCTGATGGAATTGTCCTTAAAAAAAATTGAGTAGGAAAAGGAAAAAGAAAACAATTCACTCATAAAAATGGGGTGTGAAGGGGCAGCTAGGTGGCACAGTGAGTAGATCACTGGTCCCGGAGTCAGGAGGACCTGAGTTCAAGTCGGACACTTGACCCACTTACTAGCTGTGTGACCTTGGGCAAGTCACTTAACCCCAATTGCCCTGCCTTCCCTCCTCCAAAACAAAACAAAACAAAACAAAAAAATGGGGCATGAAATAAAGAAACAGGTGGGGGTGGAGGGCCAGTAATGTTGGAACCTTACTCTCATTAGATCTAGGCTGAAGAAGAAACAACATGTACATCTGAAGGGGTGTAGAAATCTGGACTTGTAAAGAGGTGAGAGAACTGGTAGGGGTAGGGGAAGGGGCTTTTTAGAAGGGTGTGTAGATTAAGGTTTAGGAGGGAGGATGGAGAGGATAATGGAGGGACTCCTAGAGAGGGGTAAAATAAAGAATAAGAGGGTGGGAGAAGAAGATAAGGTGACAGGGATAGAGTAAAGAGAGAGGTTGAGAAGGACAATAATGATGGAGGGAAAATTCACAAATAGTAACTACAACTTTGAATGGACTCAATCCCTAAACAAAACCTGACAGCAGAATGGATAACAAATCAGAACTCAGCAATATGCTACTTACAAGAAACACTTAAGAATGTGAGATACGCACAGAGTTAAAATGGAGAGTTGAAAAATATTTAATTAAAAGAGATAAGCAGGGTAATCACAATTTAATAAAAGGTACTATAGGTAGTGAAGCAATATTAAAACTAAACCTATATGTACCAAATACTAGGGCATCTAAATTTTTTTAAAAAAAGTTAAAAGAATTACAAGTAGAGATAGATAGTAGTACTAGTGAGTGACCTTAATCTTTCCCTCTCAGAACTAGACAGCTAATCAAAAAATAAATAAGAAAGAAGTCAAGAAAGTGAAAAGAATTTTAGATAAGCTAGATATGATAGATATCTGGAGAGAATTTAATGGAATTAGAAAGGAGTAAACCTTTTTCTAAGAGGTTCATGATACCTTTACAAAAATTGACCCTATATCAGTACACACAAAATTTATAATCAAAAGCAATAATTAAAAGTACCTTTCTCAGATCAAAATGCAATAAAAATTGTATTTAATAAGGGACCACAGAAATAAAGATTTAAAACTAATTGGAGATTAAATAACCTAATCTTAAAGAATGATTGGGTTAAAGAGCAAATAATAGAAACAATCAATAATTTCACTGAAGAGAATGACAATGATTAGAGAACATATCAAAACCAATGGGATACAGCAAAGGCAGTGATCAGAGGAAAATTTATGTCTCTAAATGCTCACATTAATAATATAGACAGAGAAGACTATAATGACAGGCATGTAATTAAAAAATGGAACAAACTAAATAAACTCCATTAAAATAACAGTAAATTTGCAATTCTAAAAATTTAAGTGAGATTAAAAAATTTATTGTAAAAACATTGAATTAATAATAAAACTAAGAGTCGGTTTTATGAAAAAAGCAATAAAATAGATAAACCACTGTATAATTTAATTTTTTTTCCAAGTTTATTGAAAAGCGTATTGGTGTGTTTGACACTTATGGTATACAGTCATATCTTAAATAAATTATTTAGTATGAAAAAGCTGGATTTATATGAGAAACACAAGTATGATTTAATATTAAAAACATTTAACATAATTCATCAT
>JAQQSZ010003093.1:0-14550 GCA_028646595.1 Phalanger gymnotis
CTGCCAGACAGCCAGAAAGCCCAGGTTCTTTTAATCTGCCTTAATAAGGAGAGCAAGGTTAAGGGGTTGGCAAGCTTACTTTAATTCAGCACACAAATATCATTCACTTAGTTCAGGGGAAAAAGCCAGCACCCTGAACTTCAGAGCAAAATACAAGCAAATTACAATCACCAACAGACAAACCTTGTCTGATTCAAATACCAATATATAGTTGCCAGAATTTGACAAAGTCTCAGCACCTGGGTTTACAAGCTGGAGGGCTCCTTAGCTACAGCTGCCCAGAGTCTCTTCATCAACACCAAGATAATCCCCACAGAAGCTGCTAGCCAGATTGTGGAAACAGACGGCTCCAAAACACTCATGATGGAAAAAGTTATCCACACCCAGAGAAACAATCACGGACTCTGAATGCTGATTGAAACAAACTATTTGCTCTCCCTCTCACTCACTCTCTCTCTCTCTCTCTCTCTCTCTCTCTCTCTCTCTCTCTCTCTCTCTTGTTTGGCATTCCATTGGTTATAATTCTTCTTTACAACTTTATTGGGACAATAAGTTTAGTGTGAAGGTATATGTAGAAACTATATTAGATTACATGCCATCTTGTGTGAGGAAGGGGGAGAAAAGGAAGGGGGAGAAAATGTGGAACTCCCAAACTTGTGGAACTGAGTGTCATAAACTAAAAATATTTTTAAAAAATTACAACTCATCTTGCATCCTTTCAAGCTACCACACTTTGACAGTGAAGCTTATCATCATCTTCTCAGTATAATTTTTATACACATAAAATAAGATATTTAATATTACAAAGAACTTTGTGGTATTAAAATATGGTTATTAACACAGGAAAATATGTATATTTATGTATATGTATATGTATATGTATATGTATGTGTATGTATATGTATATGTATATGTATGTATATGTATACATACATACATATATATGTACCTATATACAGATGGATATATACATATGTAATTTTTTTTATGTTCAAAGGCATCAAGTATTAAACTTTTGCATTTAAAATACTAAAAGTGGCAAGATTTTCTCCCTCCATAGAACCACAAGATCATCAATTTAAAGGTAGAAGTATCCTTTTTGTAAAGTAGGCTAGCCCCTCATTTTTCATGAGACAATTGATACCCAGAAACCTTAAGTGACTTTTGCAATGACAATTGGTACAGAGGACCAATGGTAGAATTTGTTCCCAGGTACTTTGAATTAAAGATCAATCATTTGCCACTTTAAAAAACAAAAGACCAAACAAACAAACTTGGTCATATGGTCTCAACACTTTTTTCTTCCTTTATAGGTTTCATGCATAGTATCATATACTATATATAATGTATACTGTTCCTTTCACAGTCAAACTTCTAGAAAAGAATTACTCAGTTATTGCTTCAATTTTCTTCCCTCCTACTTATTTCTCAACACATTGATGGCTTTCATAACCTTACCGAAACATCTCTGTCCAAGGTTACGAACTTTCCCCTTTAATTTGAAATGTCAAAGACGTTTTCTTAGTTGTCATACTTGTTTTAACCAATCTGTGGTTTTTGACCTGACTGACCACCTTTTCCTCCAGTACACACTTTCTTCCTTCATTTTCCATTACATTTCTCTGTCCTTCTGTTGCTCTAGCTGCTCCTTCCCAATATCTTTTGATACAATATCATCCATATTTCACCTTTTATGCATGGGTCTACCAAAAGCTTGGTCCCTGACATTATTTTTTCTCTCTATCCTCTCTTTTGGTGACTTTATCAACTCCTATAATTTCAACAATAATTTTTATGAAGAGGGCTTCCAGGTCTATATATCCAGTTTCATTATCTCTCAAGAGCTCCAGTTGTGAAGCACTGATTTCCTACTGAACATCGAAATGGATACCCCATAAGCATCTCAAACTCAATAAGTTCAAAACAGAATTCATTTTCCCCCCTCTAGTAACACAGATTCACAGTCTCAGAGGCATCCCTGATTCCTCCATTTTCTCATGTCTTAGACCAACCAGTTGCAAAGTCTTACTCTTTCTTCACCATGTATCTAAATATTTGTCCCCACTCAATTCACAGAGCTACCACCATTTATCAAATTATCATTACCTCTTGCCTTGGATATTGCAATAACCTCCTAAATGATCACCATGTATCCATTATCTCCCCTCTTCAATTCATCCTCCCCAATGATGTCAAAGTGGTATTCCTAAAACACAAGTCTGACCTTGTCGTTCCTCTTCTCAAGCAGTATAAGTGACCTCTTTTCTTCTAAAATAAAATACAAACCCCTCTATTTGACAATTTCTACTTTTTGATTTATTTTGTTTTTATATCCTCTCATTTCCCATTGTATTTCTTCCTCTTCCCTTCTTGCTTAAACTATTTCAATAGCACCCTAATTGTCATCTCTTTCATAACTCTTTCCTCCACTAAAAATCAACATAGCCAACAAAGTAATTTTCTTAAAGCTCATGTATGACAATCTCATTACAAAACTCTTCATAGTATCTGGTACATAGTAAAGTACCTAATAAATGCTTATTGAATAATTGCTTCAAGAACTAGCTCCATCCTAACTTTCCATTTTTATTACATATTACTACTTTGCATGCATTCTATGATCTCACTGAAATTGATAAGTTGTTTCTTTATTATTTAATTTTTGTTTGTTTTTGATGTTCTCCATGTGTAGTACTTTATCTCCTTTCTTCATATTTGTTCATTTGCTTAAAAAAAGCATTTCATCATCATTGCCATTTCTTAGAATCCCTTTTTCCCTTCAAAATTCAGATAAAATGATGTCTGGTCTACTGAATTATTAGTGCCTCTTTTAGCCATCTCCATCCTAGTTTACCTTGTACATATCTTGTGTTTTGTATTTCTGTATATATGTGCCTCTCTCCCCCATTAGGATGTGTTTCCTGAAGAGAAATATTTTGGATTTTTTTTTCTTTGCTTCTCCAGAACCCAACCCTCTGACTTTAATATGATGATTTTAATATGATGCCTTTAATATGGTGACTAATAAATGTGTATTGATTGATTGGTTACTTTTCACCCTTTTAGAGAACCATCTCTCATTATAAAGATTAAAAAACTGGGTTGGGGCAAAAAAAAATTTACCAATGTATCAACCAATTCAGGGCTTCACATTCATGGTTTCTCCCTCCCCCTCACCCCCGCCCACCAACAAGAAAGGAGAAAGGGAGTTTAATTCTAATATTACTTTGATCACTTCAAATAATTCAAGTTTGATTTTTTGTAGCTGTTTTTCTTATTTGCCTTGTCATTATTATACGTATTATTTTCTTGCTTCTTCTTTCTTTCTTTCTTTCTTTCTTTCTTTCTTTCTTTCTTTCTTTCTGTTTTTTCAGTTCAGAATACTCTTCATATTATACCTCATCTTCACCACTGTCATTATTTCTTACAACAGAAGAATATTGGATTATATTAAGGCAACATTATATATTTAACCATTGAGAGTCAATGGTATTTTCTTCATCCCCTTTCCCCAGTTGTTTGGTTCTACAAAAAGTGCTTGTGTAAATATTTGATGTATATGAGGTAATTCTTATTCTTATATCAACCATAATTGTCCTCTTAAGATCATACACTCAAGATATAGAATATGCCTAACAAAGGAATCTTTTGGAACATGAACTTGGCCACTTGCTTTTTTTCATATAATTCTCAATTGTTTGCCAGAATAATTGGAACAACTCAATGTTCCAGATATGCAGAAGTGTATGTATTAGTTACCTTGTCTTTCCTCTAACGTCAACTCTTCCCATTTTAGTAATCTTTCTTAATTCGTTAAATCTCAGTTGAGTATTTAATGTTGTTGCTGTTATTATTATTATTTGCATTTCTCTTATTAGTCATCATTTGGAATAATGTTTCAAATAGTTCTTAATCAATTGCAATTATTATATAATGCTTTATCCTTATATTTTGACCACTGATAGGATGGGGACTAGTACTTGATTTTGCATATTTGTCTTAGTTTACTCTCAATTTTAGAAACAAACTTCTTATCAGAAATAGTTGATCTTAAGCCCTCTCCCCCAAAAAAAAGTCTTATTGCTTTGGTTTTGTTTATGTAAAAACTTCTAAATTTTACATAATGAAAATTGTTTATTTTATTTTTTATGATCACCTCTACCCTTTTTTTTTTTTAAGAATTCTCCTCCTAGTCAAAGCTATACAAATTCCTTGACCTGTTTCTCTCCCAACTTTATTTCATTTCATTTTATTTTTATGATCAGAGCAATGATCAAGTCACATATTCAATTTGAGCTTAATATGTTATATGGCTTAAGCTACTGGTCTAAACCTAATTTCTGAGCAGGTATTTTTCTATTTTCCCATCTTTGTTGAATAGATTTTTATTTAAACATGTTATGTTTATAGGTTTATTGAACATTTGGTTATTGACTTTAGTTTGGTCTGATTCTTTCTTATCAAATTTGTTTCCCTGAATTATTCAATTGTTTAACTATTGCTGAATATGTTTGATTATTAATGTTTTGCAGCAAAATTTTAAATTTGTAAGTGTTGCCCACCTAAACCTCCCTAATTACTTTTAGTTGTTTCTAAATCTTTTTAGTTCCTAGATTTTATTCCTATTTTTCACTATTTTATCTAGCACTATAAAATATCCCCCGATTGTTTAATTAGTATGCCAATATTTTTTAATAGTATACTATCATTTAGATACTATCATTATGTCTTGAAAATAGTGGCATAGCCCATACCTGAGCTGGTATTAAAGTAATTATTTCTTTTAGTATTGTTTTGTAATTTTATTTGTATAGGTGTGTCATCCCACTGGACTATACAACTAATTCGTTCTCACATTTGTCAAGTAACCAGAGCATGACTGAAGTTTTACATCTAGCTCATGAATACCTACCAGTATGCTTCCCATTAACAATAAGCTAGTGTACCCAATTAGCTCCTAGCAAACATATTTACTAGGATTATATGTGAAAAGAGGAGCTACAAACAATTTCTCCTATAAACTTGAGGTACACTGTAGCCTCCCTGGGGATGGTGGACTAAGAAATAGGAGTACAATGATGTGGTGTATACATAAGATAAATTTTTGAAGAAGACAACTTTTACTACCCCTGGGAGTCCTTTCTTTTTCTTAGAATCCTCATGCACTTTCTCTTCCATATAACTTTTCTGCTAGGCTAGGTTACCAGAGCCTTCTCCTCTTCATAGTTTTGTTCTTAATTATCAGTGCTAGATCTCTCTAAATTCCATAGGCACCTCCCTTCTCTGCTCCAGATGTCTTATTCCTCAAATTTTCTTCTTCCCTTGAATTAGAGTCTTTGTGTTTCTCTATCCTTCAATACTGCCTTGAACTCCAAAACTTATAAACTTGAACTGATGAGTAATTTGTCTCCTTCTAAGTGTCCAAAAGGTATCGTATGCATATAGATTGAAAATATGACCTACTATGTCCTGGTATATTTGAAGATATGTGTGTATGTATGCATATATGTGTATGTGGAATACATGCCTGTAATTTCATAATGTATGGAGCTGTTTGCAAAGAAATTTCTCTGCCAATGAAGTTTTTAAATTGCTTAATATTAGAGAGACATATAGGTATGTGCCCCAAGATGTCAGTTAATTGGTTTTGGTGCATATAAACAGTATGTCAAAGGTGTAACGAGTCCAGGTAACAACTTCCATATCTGACTTGTTTACACTACTCCATGCTGCCTCCTCTATCTCCTTCTTTCTAACTCTCTCATTAGAGGATAGAGTCACATAGTTCCAGCTTTGCAAAACATTGGGGTAATTATGGCACTGGACCTAGGTCTAGGCCTTTTAAGAATGTTGAATTGAACTAGATAATTTCTAAGTCTTCTTCTAACTCCAACTTTCTATGATATTCTGATACTCATAGCTTACTACTTTCATTACTTTCTCATCTCATAATCAATATAAATATAGTAAATCTGTCTATCCTAGTAGTAAAATAAAATGTAGTTCAACCCCTTCCTATCCTTCAACTCTGAGCCTCCAGATCTAGAAAAGCAAATCAGAGTGAAACAGTAAACGAGCAATCACTTTCAAGAAAACAACCATTATATGGAACATTTATATTATTATTTTCAATATGGTCAACATGTAGGTGCTAGTCATTTGAAGCACAAACTCAAGTGATACTAGTCCAGTAAGATTAAGAGATACAAATGCTTTTCAAGTGGTACTGCCAATTGTAATGACATGATTGTGAGAATTTACACTAAAGAATGTGCTTTTCAGGTTGACTAAGATGCCAAGTATTTCAAATTGAGTAAATTATTAAAATAATAATAATAATAATTTTTATTGTTATGACTTTCAAATTGGATAGTGAGTGTTTTTTAGAGTAATATATATCATACATTTAAGAAATATGATTCAGGAAGTACATATTCAGGTAGCATAAGTACAAGAAGCAATAATTAAGAATTATATTAGGCAAGTGAAGCTTTTCCTCTCCTGTGATGTTCCAATAAGGAACATTTTAAGGGAAGAGACAATTTACTGTAAATATACTGTACTCCTGTGCATTATTGTCCCTTTTATGTGGGAGGCATAAACTTAAAATAAAAGCCTTAACATTAAAAGAAATGGCACTGCCTTCTTATCTCAGAGTACTTATTTTGTTCTGTACTGTTATTAAGTACTCTGGTAGTAAAATAGGAATACTTAAGCTATCCATTATTTTCCAATAGTCATAAATAAATAGATAACTAGAGAATCCTCTATAAAATACATTATCATGGGTATGTCAGATAATTGTAATGATGATGATAATATTTCAATATAAAGAAGTACCTTAACCTATGCAATAGAGATGTGGCCTTGAAGTTAAGAAGACAAGTTCAATTTCCACATTTATCTGTATGAGCCTGTAAATGTAATTTCCCTCATATGAACTGCAGATAATCTCTAGGACTACAAAGAGAATTTTAAAGGATTGAGCTTCCTCTCTACCACTGTCCCCAAGACATACATACACATGCAAATACACATCACACACACAACACACACACACACACACACACACATACATACACAGAGTTTAATGACTTAGAGTGACAAAAAGAAAAGTCATGATCAAATGGCCAACCTCTGCTGATTAAGTTCTATGAAATTTGGAGGCTATTTCTTAGGTAACAAAAATAGAATTCATTGAAATACTTATATCGAAGTCTTTTCAATTTTGTAAGTCTGGCATAGTTTCCAAAATCATAATGACTTCCATGACATGATTCAACAGAATAAAACTTTAGCAAGCACTTTTGTATAGTGCCTTGTAAATATAAATAGCTATATAATGAAGTATGTATTGTAAATATTATTACCCCAGTTTTACTATGCATAAAATTCCTCCAACAAAGCCAATCACAACCAATCCACACCTTTTCAGCCTATGGGACAATTAACCATGTCCATTAAAAAAAATAAATAAATATCTTTTTCCATAACTTTTTTTCTCCTCTTTCATGAACAAACCCTGGTTTTGTAGATTTACACAAATACCAGTATCACCAACTATATAAATCATTAATAATAGTAAAGGATATGAAGATACTTAAATATTTCAATAATATATTAGCTGAGAGAAAAACAAAACAAAACAAAGGGTACAACTTCTGATAACTTAACATTCCCTGAAGCCATAAATCAGGAATTTTTATCACTTAAGATGGAAGTCTCTTCTCAACATGTTTTCTACAGAATAAAATTTAAACTCAGTTCCTTCAAAATATGTCTTCCAACTTCTTTCTCAATAATAGTGAATTTACTGTCTCTCGGGGAAGAACTTTCTTTCTTTGCCTAACAGTATATCAACCCTGACACACAAAATGTCCTTCATGCAAAATTCTGTTTCTTCTTCCTTGAATCTATAGCTAAAAATCCAAAGTCTTTTCTGAGAGATACTAATACAACTGTTGTTACATTTATTCCCAAAGCTGAAGTGTTTTAGTCACATATATTTATGTGTATGAATGAAAAGTATGTGTACTTTTGATATGCATACACACATATGAAAATAAATCAAAATGCAATCACCAATTGATTGATTGTGACTAAAATAAAACATGTAATATTATCTATATACATGTTACAACAGTATAGTAGTAAGGCAAGATTCATGACCTTGAAGAGCACCATGGACATGTATGAATGATTAGGAATTGTGAAGTATAAGAAATTCTGTAGATAGAAGGCAGAAGAAGTACACCATATATTTAGACATAAGAAAATCTAATCCAAGACCAATTCCAATTCCATACAGTAGCAATTACATTCCAAAACTGGTAAGCCCACTTCAATTTAGTAACTAGGAAATTATGAAAAAGTGTTATAGCAAGGAGCCAAGCCATACTGCAACTTCCCACCAGCTGCTAGGGCCTTCCTGTAAAAAGTCACTCACAAATTCTAACTCTCTGCTCAGCACTCTGTCCCGTAACTCTGTTGACTCTGAGTTCCTTGATCTCCAAAACTCTCTTTTGTTCAGAACTTTCTGCTACACAGTCTCTCTGGATTCTGGCTCTCCCTTTGTGTCTGCTGCCTCAGTGTCTTCATAGTGCCTCTTCTAAATCCTGCAGCTCTCCTCTCAGCTGCTCCCAGTTCTGGGCTCTCTTTTTATACAGTCCTAGTTATCATCATAGGGGAATGAAAAGGAACAATCCAAAATATATAAGAACCAGGATAGAATCACATGACAAAAAATCCTATAGATAAAGTGGATATCAAGAAGGGGGTAAATGACAATGTTAAAGGCTACAAAGAATGAATATTGAAAAAAGGACATTGGATTTGATACTTAAGAGGCAATTGTTAACTTTGGAGAGGATAGTTATAGTCGAATAATACAACTGAAAGCCAGACTGCAAAGTATTCAATGGAAAGTAAGAAGAAAGTGGAGATATTTCTTGTAGATAGTCTTCTCAAAGAGTTTAATACTATAAGGGAGAAAATATAGGAGTCTATGGCTATCAGTGATGGATGGATCCAGTGAGAATTTTTTTTTCTGAGAATGGGGGAGAAATGGTCATGTGTGTGGGTAGGGAAACAGTCAGTAGAAAGGAAGTAATAGAAGATGAGTGAGAAAGTGGAGATAATACAGGCAGGATTTTTTCGAGGAGACAAATGGCGTTACTTGCACATTTAGATGAGTTTGTATTGGCAAGAAGAATGCTCATCTCTTTATCCGAGATGGGGATGAAGGAGGAAATAAAAGCAGGAAGCACTTCAGTGTTATGACATGAAGATGGGAGAAAAAGAGCCCTTGGAAATGGTAGCATATTTGAAATATTATGCAAGGTTTTCTTTTGAGAAGGATTTAGGGAGAGAAAGATATGGAAGATTTGGGGAGGTATGAAAAAAAATTGAAAAGGCCACTGTGGCAAATGGGATAGTGAGTCAAGTAGAGATGCATAAAAGTATTGCCTGGCCATAGTGAGGGCCACTTGAGATAATGTAACATATATTTGTAGTGAAAACAGCACAGTTTCACAATTTTCTCTAGATTTATTTAGGAGCATGTGTGTGGGAGGGAAGACAGTGGTTGGAGGGAGTAATTCAGGGCTGGAGATTAGTAGATCGAGATCAATGAAAGGATAAGGTTGGGTGGGACTTCAGAAAGAAGGATAGTATAGACTTGAACTACTTCACTAAGGGATCAAGATGGGTAAGTGAAGAAAGTGTAGCCAAAGCAAGAATAAAGGTTTGGGAAAGAAGCAGGGATCAAGGGATTACAAGTGATGATAAGAAGAAGGATATGGTTTGGTGTTGCAAGGCAGAGGAAAGGTAGAATAGCAAGAGATTGTGATCAAATAAGGGAATGTTAGATTTCATAGAAATGGAAGTGTAACACTTGTGAGTGGTGTCAATATTAAGAGCATTGCCATCTCTGTGTGTAGCAGAGGTAAGGTAGAGGAGGATATTATAAGAAATAAACAGTGAAGGAATTGTGAAATAAGGGTTTTTGATGGAGGAAAAATCAATGTATATGTTGAAATCATCTAGTACAAGGGCAGGAGTTGGGGAGGTGAGAAATGCTGCGAGCCTTATATTGAAATCATTGAAGAAATATGAGTGTCCTGAGACCTGGTAACTAATTAGCTACAAGAACTTTAATTTGGTGGTTGATTAAACCTCAAAACAGAAAAAGTCACTAAGTGAGAGTGGTAGAATGCAAGTGAGATTTAAAGTGACAGTGGGGATGAAGGAATAGTTGAATTCTCCAATTTGACCAGTGAGTTGGGTGTATAAACATGTTCTCTTTAATGATTATGCTATCTCTTAGAGCTTCCCTTCTTTACAGGGTAGCAGGACAATGAGGATGCATAATAAACAACCAATTAGAAGGATTTTTTAGTCTAAGAGGTACTTGACATACCAGTGGTCTTTTGTAAGTCAACTCATATTGAATTTGGAGATGCCTGTAGCTGCCTGAAACCACAGAACCAGTCTTGCTGTAGCTGCCAGAAACCACAGAGCCAGTCTTGATAAGCTCATGGGCAAACTTGAGCAGAAGCTGCAGACTCAAGACCTTGTTCATGACTTTCTAAACACTTCATTCATCTTGACTGTTCTCAAGTATTAGATTCTCTGCTTCATTATGCTTATCTTGATGTAGCAAGAAGTAAGTGCCCCTGTTCCCGGAACTTTCCCCACCTCTTGTCTGGAACTCTTAGTCCATGATACAGTTCCTTCACTTACAAGATCAGCCTAATTCCCAGATTATTCCCCATCTTTCTTTGTTAGAAAAATACAAAAAACTAATTCCTTGTTTTTTTTCTTCAAATTGAGTTGTTCCAGCATGAAGCTAACTGCTCCAGAGGATCATTTTTGTACCTGTTTTAATAAAGGTCACTCTTTATTCTTACAAGCAGGGTTTTCTTCTGATGGGAAAGAGATCCAGATCCCATAGCCTTTGTGGCTCTGTTTGCAGTGGGGGTGAGCAAAACTACAGTGAGTGCTAGAAAGGTTGGCCAGGTAGTCTTTGTCATCAGAAGGGATCTAGATCTTAGTGAGAGACAAAAAGATGGAAGGAGTGGGAAAAATAAAATATTTAAGATGAAAACAAGTTTGTTTCTGTGGAACAAACATTCCAGAAATCACAGTGGAAGTAGTGGGTAATTTTCAATGGGATTTTTTGTATGGTGGAGGAGATTAGATTGAGGGGAATAGAAATAAGTGGTCAGGAGAATTGGGTTTGAATAATGACATGGGTTCACAATAACTGGGATGGGAGGTTGTGACTGGGAGAGTGTTTGGTAATAGTTGAGGAATCAGCTATAAATTCCCAGAGGTTAGGTCACAGGGTAGAGTTCTCTCAGAACCAGCTCAAACAAGACCAGTGGGGGTGGGGAAGCAGGATGGAATGGAGTTTCTCTCCTCCTCCTGAAGGCAGAAAAAAGGCTAGTCCAAGATATAGGCAGAGGGTGTCAGATGGAACGGTATTTCTTCTCTTTCAGGTAGGAAGAGATGGAGTGGGGAACCTGTGGCCTTGAGGCCACATGTGTCCCTCTAGGTCCTCAAGTGTAGTCCTTTGACTGAATCCAAGCTTTACAAAACAAATCCCTTGCACTTGAGGACCTAGAAAGCTACATGCATCCTCAAGTCCTCAGGTTCCCCACACCTAGAACAGGTGAAAACCTTAGTACAAGCTAGAAGGGCCTTTTTCTTCTAGTTTTAAGGGTAGTAAGAGGCCAAGTGAGGAAACTGCCATTCAACAGAATGGTGTGTGTGTGTGTGTGTGTGCATGTGAGTGTGTGTGTATCTATGTGTCTGTTTGTCCCTTCATCATAGGCAGAAAGAGACCAGGACAGACTGAAAGAATGAGAATCATGGAAAGGCAAACTTTCTATGTCCCTCTTGGAAAAAAAAATGGTCCAGATTTCACTACTCGTAAACTTGCTGTGAATGAATCTATATTCCAAATGCAAAATTATCTAGGTGGAGTACTTAGAGTGAACTTAATTTGTGTTTCAGTTGACATTGAAACATAGCAAAACAGCTTGACTTCCAGAAAAATTCGTAGGAGGCTAGTTCTTAAAATTATCACTAAATAAAAGTATTCAGATGTCCATCTTTCCATATAGGATGAACTTGAGATGTTTGAAATGATTCACAGAATCACCTTTTTAAAATTCCCTTCATCTTATGCATGGCTAATTTAACACTTCTACTAACTGCGAATAGCAGTCCAGGAAAACTGACAAACCTGGCACATTCCCAACACAATCACTACTTTACTTTGAAATATATGTACATCAAATTTTTATTTTGAGAGAAATTGAACAAAAGTAACATAGGTCTCCTAATCCTAAAACTATTTAATAATCAGTAAGTTAGGCTTAGGACTTTCATTGAAAAAAAGACTACAGATGACAATGTTTAAATTATCTGTGGAATATTGTAAAGTTGATATGCAGAATAATAAACATTTTCATCTGTAGTCATTTCTTTTCGAATAATAGAAGCATTATATTTGACAGTCATTGAAATATATAATTTAAGAAGATTTTCTTTTAAGAAGCTCAGAGAAAATCTTTGTGAAAGTACATCAGTATAGTTGGGCATCCAAAAAGTTTTCATAAGGGGCAATCTACTTTCAAGATAATCAAATAATTTATGTCAACATTTAAGTGACACTTTTGTTTTCTCGTATTATTTTTCTCCACAACCAGCTCTAAAGCTTATTAATTTACAGTGAGACAAAATTCCATTTCTCTGGAGGTTTCTGACTTTGGGAGTGGGGGAAGGACATCCTCCTGAAGTTATTAAATTTTGTTCCAAATGGTGCATTAGAAAATAAATAAAATTTATTGAAATATTTTTTTAATTTGCATTAGGACTAGTTTACATAATTAAAAAGCAAGTCATTTGTACCCTCTAATCTTTTGCAGAGTAAATAGGAAATCAATAACAGAGGTTAGGCACTAGAATTCAGAGGAGTAGGGAAAGCTTTCTGTAGAAAATGAGATTTAAGTTTGGACTTTTGAAGAAGAGGGAGGTATGATTTCTTTCTATGAGATGTCTTTCTTTTTTTCCCTTAATATTATTTTATTTTATTGAAACACATGGAAAGATAGTTTTCAACATTCATTTTTGTAAAATTTTGAGTTTCAGATTTTTTCCATCTGTGCCCTGACTTATCCCCAATACAGTAAGTAGTCTGATATGAATTACACATGGACAATCCTGTTAAAATATTTCCAAATTAGTAATTTTGTGAAACACTAATCATAACAAAAGGAAACCCACAAGTAAGGGGAAAAAGTGAAAATAATATGCTTAGATCTGGCTTCAGACTCCATAGTTATTTCTCTGAATGTGGTTTGCATTTTCCATCACTAGTCTTTGGGAAGTGCCTTGGATTATTGTATTGCTGAGAAGAAATAAGATTATCATAGTTAATAATTGCACTGTGTTTTGTTGCTATGTATGATATTGTCCTATAGATTCAAGAGAATGTCACTAAACTTCGGCTCACATAAATTTTTCAGGGTTTTCTGAAATATGTCTGCTCATCATTCCTTATGGAACAATAATATTCCATGACATTCATAGACCACAGCTTTTCAGCCATTCTGCAACTGATAAGCAACCCCTCAATTTCCAATTCTTTGCCACCAAAAAATGAGCAGTTATAAATATTTTTTGTACATATGGATCCTTTTCCCTTTTCTGTGATCTGTTTGGGATACAGACCTAGTATAAGAGATTCTCTGTTAGAAGGCAAAAGAAGTAAAACATTTATTCAGTCACCAGAGGATCAAATCTCAAAACCAATAAGGCCAATTTGACATAGCAGTAACTCGTATCCCACAACCAGTAAGTCCACCTCAATGTAACAGCAAGATTAAAACATAGTATCACAGCAAAGAGCCAAGCCATCCTGTAACCTTCTCTTCTTCTAGAACCTTCCTTTAAACACTCGCTCAGAATCCTTTCTGCTTGCCTGGGTCCTCTCCTCCAGCAGTTCTGAAAGACATTGCAGTTCTCAGAGCCCTTCAGCTTTTTCTGTCTTTCTCTTTCTGTATCTCTCCCAGTTCTCCACCTCTCACAGTTCCCCCTCTACTCTGCATCTCCTCATGCCTCTCTCATCTCTGCATCTCTCTTGTCTCCACTCAACAGGCATTTATTAAGTGACCTCCTGGACCCAAGATGGTGGAGTAAGTAGTAAGTTGCTCTCACTCTCCCTTATTTATCTCTGAAAATGCAGAAAAAATATATACCCAAGAAAAATCCTGGAGCAGCAGAGCCGGGAAAAAGATGGAGTGCAGCCATCTTTTAGGATGGGAGGCTGGGGTGATTAACAAGAAAGTTGCCATTCAGTCTGTGTGTTGTTAAGCAAAATTGTCTCATTAGCATGGCTTTTGTTTCTTTTGAGTGAAAGTACTTTCAGCTGTTAAGTGCTAAGCCCCAGGCCCAGGGTCATGTCAGGTGTGAAACCAGTGTGGGTGTGGATTGGTGACTTAGGAGGGGCCAGCTCGGGAACCAATGGTCTCTGGTCATTGAGGC
>JAQQSZ010003094.1:0-14549 GCA_028646595.1 Phalanger gymnotis
CCTATTTTATTCATGTAAGCATTTAGAGATATAAAACTTCCCCTAAGAACTGCTTTTGCTGCATCCTATAAGTTTTGGTATGTTGTCTCATTATTGTCATTCTCTTGAATGAAGTTATTGTTTCTCTGATTTCTTCTTTGGCCCACTCATTCTTTAGAATTAGATTATTTAGTTTCCAATTAATTTTTAGCTTATTTTTCCATGGTTCTTTGTTACAAATAATTTTTATTGCATCATGATCTGAAAAGTATGCTTTGACTACTTCTGCCTTTCTGCACTGGATTGTGAGGTTTTTATGCCCTACTACATGGTCAATTTTTGAATATGTGCCATGTACCACTGAGAAGAAAGTACATTCCTTTTTATCCCCATTTAGTTTTCTCCAGAGGTCTATCATATCTGCCTTTTTTAAAAAATCTGTTCACTTCCTTAACTTCTTTCTTATTTATTTTGAGGTTAGATTTATCAAGTTCAGAAAAGGGAAGGTTGAGGTCTCCCAATATTATAGTTTTGCTGTCTATTTCTTCCTGTAACTCCCCTAACCTCTCCTCTAAGAATTTGCATGCCATACCACTTCTGCCCTTGTCCTACTCCTGCTCCTGTGTTTTGCATGCCCAGTGCTGTCCCAGACCAGAGCACTGTCTGGGTTCCACTGCTTCTCCAGTTTGGTGTAGTCTGGAGCTGTTCTGTGGGCCTTGCACTCCAGCCCTACTCAGTCTATTAGTGGCTTCTAACTCCCTCAAATCTGTTCAAATTCAGTTTTTTAGAGGTATCTGACAGAATTCGTGAAAGAGCTCCAGTAGTTCCCCCCTTTCACAGTGTCATCTTGGCTCTACCCCCCCAAAGGGATAATTTTTCATCAGACATTAAAGGCAAAGATGTAAAGAGATGATGTCAGGGAATTGTCAAATGAGAAAGAAAGTAGAAGAGTTTGTGGGGACCAGCCTTAATTTTTGTTGGGTAAAATATGAGGGTATGACCTCATACTCATGACTCTCAGCTAAGAGAATGGAAAGTAAAAGAAGAGGTATAGAACAGCTGATGTAGGGACGACAATTTAGAATCAGAAAGGAGTAAAATAATTTCCTTGATATAGTTAGGGCCCAGCTGATATAATACAACATAAATTTGCAGTAAATTTAGTCAGCATATTTACAGAATTTTTTCCATCTCTATATAGCAGCACATGAATAGGAGGAGAGAACATAGATGATGAGAGTAGTCCAGAACTGGGTTTGGTAAAGTAGCAGTGATAGCACAAGAGAACAAGGGATCCAAGAATGAAGGAGAACAAGAAATTGAACTGATTCATTAAGGGAGATTGATAATAGAAGAGAGCAAATTCAATTAAAAGGATGATGGCCTGGCAAAATACCGAGAATTAAAGAGCTTGCAAAAAAGTGAGGATGAAGACTATGTTTGGGATAAACAAGATAGTAAGGAAATGATAGGAGATTGTGAATGGGTAAAAGGACATCTAAATTCTTAATCATGGAGGTGGATCACTTATAGGTGATAGCAAGCAGGAGAGTCATCATTTTGGGGTATAGCTGAGATGATGAGGAGGAGTAGGGTATGGGTGCTGAACAGATTGTAGAACTGGGAGGTTAGGGAATTTTAGGGAGGAATATCAACATATGTGTTAAAGAATTATGAGGGTAGACGCTTGGCTTTAGAGGGATGTTGTTTTTTGTCCTTCATTCTCAAAGAGGACCATGACAACAGGAAGATGATGCCATGACTTGCAAGTGAATTGGATTTAAGTGAGGGAGGGCTGTGCAAGGTAGTCACTAGCCTCACTTTCTCCTCTGGAGCCATGTGGGTCCAGTGGCAAGATATAGATCAAAATTACTGAAGATGGCTTGGGGGAGATTCAGTATCTCAGGACTGTAAAGGGTAAGAGGAGATAAGAAATTGATAACCTTTGGGGGATGAATCTAGGTGGAGTTAATAGTGTTTAAGTGCAGCTTCATTAAAGAAGGCAAGTGAGAACGATATTGTCCTGGTGGTCACTCCTTAGAATTCTAGTCTTGGCCATTGAAGAAGTAACTTTGTGGTGTAGAACCTTAGAGGCATTTGGTCATTTTCAGGAGCAGCAGCCACCAATATTCTAGTCCATACAGTCTCTGTGATATGTAGTAAGAGGGAGTAGCAGCAGCCATTGGTCTAACAAGTAAAGGCTTTCTGTGCCTCAGTTTCTGCATCTGTAAAATGAGTTTGGACCAGATGGTTTCTAAGATCCTTTACAATTCTAAATTGTGATCATACAACACTATATTGATTTCTCTTCTCTATCCTTTGTTCCCTTGAATCTCTGTCTTCCAGGGAGACAAAAGCACTTATTTCTCTCTCTCTCTCTCCCTTTCTCTCTCTCTCTGTGTGTGTGTGTGTGAGAGAGAGAGAGAGAAAGAGAGAGAAGAGAAGAGAAGAGAAGAGAAGAGAAGAGAAGAGAAGAGAAGAGAAGAGAAGAGAAGAGAAGAGAAAGAAAGAGAAAGAGAATTTAAAATTTTTAAAATGTTTTTCTTTAAGGTATAAATACTGACTTCTGAGTCATGAGACCATCAAGTTGGAGGATGAATCATTTTCTATAATCCTCATGACCCCTCATTTCTTGAAAATACAAATTATATGCAATAGATAAAGCAATTTCAGCTGTATCTAAGGGCACCAAGAACTCAAGCAAGGTAAAAAAATGCCTGATAAATAATGGAGAAGGGTAACCCCAAATCTTAATATGTTCACTCAGCATCCCTTCTATTACTGTTCAGGCAGGGTTGCATCATAGGCCTTTTACAGAACTCAGTTCTACCCCTTCTTCCTCCTAGGGCTATAGAAAACAAAAAATGCAGAAGCTTTCTCTGAATAAGACAGCAGTATGGCAGTGCTTTGCTATAGCAGAATCCAGCCAGAGGACTGAGGATCATAATGGATCCACAGGAGAGTTCTATCAAACTTTTAAAGGACACTCAAAGTTCCAGTACTACACAAATTAGTCTGTCTTTTTGGAATTATAATTTAGTTTTGTTTGAAACAAGCGGAAGTATCACAAATTCCTGAATTAGGGAACACCAAATAATTGAGCTTTAACTAGCCAATAATATCTGTTGAACATTTCCAACTGCAGAGCTATTTGGAAGATATAATAAGGATGACAGAAATATTAAAAAAAAAAAACAAAACAGAGGACCAGTTCCCACACTCAAGGGGCTTGCAATTAAATGGAAAGACAGAATACAAGCATATCAAATACCTGAAGAAGGTAAAAACATTATTTTATCAACAGGAAGATTTAAGAAATTTCATTTATTTGACTATTGGAAGCTACAGAAGTGAATCCATGTTAAAAAAGAACTATATTTAAGAAAAAGATTTATTACAATTTACCAAGTTGGAGAAGAAATTAAAATGGATTTAAAATAAAAATATGAAGGATGATGGATAACGCTGAACACTTGCTATTATGTACCATGGTAGTAAAAATATGAGATTGTGAGAGATAAAAGGAGCCCCAATTTGTTTATGTCTGAATGAACATGGGCAAGACAATAAAAAGTGTGGTCACTCTGATTTACTGTGAATCATCTACATGTTAGAGATAGACACTAAACATCACTATCAATTCTTGATGACCAAAGAATAAAGCTGACTAAATTTTTTGGTTCTCATTTGGTTTTGACTTAAGAAGTCACAAGTCAAAAAGAGTTTTAAAATACCCCAACTATTCAGGTTCAGACACTTAAGAATCTGTATGCACATTTTGTTAGATGTTTTAACCTAATTCATTTGAACCAATTGTGACAAAAGTCATGAAAATTTAGGTCATCTAAAAGGCCAAAGAAAGAAAAGTACTCTTTCTGCAACTGACTGTATACTACTAGAAAACCCCAAGAGACATAAATTTGGAAACCCCAGGACAATAGGTAGGACTTCGGTAAAAGGGCACTAAATATATATAAATGCTATCATTACATTATTGGTAAATCTTTTAGTGTTTAACTGATCCTATGATCCCCAAGGTGGTCAGTCTCATTATGGCTGGTTGGCTCAGGTGCTTACATCATAACAAGGCCAGAGCTGTGACTCTCATCTCATTTTAGGTTTTGTTTTGTTCCACGGTAATGTTGTTACCTCCTTAAGGAGCAATGGGTGAAAGAGCATTACATAGGTCAGAAAAAATAAACTGAAAAAGAGAGTATGCCATTGTGGGTTATTATCCATGAACAAAGACCAATTAACTATTTTATAAGAGCAAAAGACCTGGTCAAATTATGAGACCCTAGCTTTAATGATAGCTAACTTTTTTTTTTAGTAATGTATGGCATCTCTGAATAGAGGTTAATAGAAAGAAGGAAGCATGCCAACTCTGACTTATTTCCAGTAGCAGCCTCGGTTTGTAAATACCTCTGAAGGGCTGATCAGAGCAAAAGGAGGAAAAAAAAACATATACAGATAAGCTTTAGTTAACATGTAAAAATTCAGTAATTAACCATAAAGAATAAAAGGTCTTAGAGCTATAGAATAGTTAAAAATTTAAATAGGACATATGCCAGGGTGACCCCTTATCTGTTTTCCCCAAGATTGCTTTTCTGTGTTTACTCTTTCTCCAGGTACTACAATTCATCAACTTTTCTGTCTTGGAATTTTGGCTATTTAAGGCAGGTCTATTTGTTGTTGAAGTAATAGTAGACTCAGTTTTCATCCTTATCTTTCTTCTAGGAGAGATTCATCAACTCCATTCTACATTTAAAAAACTCAACATCTCTATTCATCACCTTTTTCATTCATCTCATTTTTTTTAGTGCATTTTCACACTCTAATTGCTGAGAAGACTGACTTCCCTGGCTATGTATGTTTCAAGAGAGAGAGATGCTTTCTTTCATGTTCTGGCCTGAGCAGGGGCTTGACTGGGACTCCTTGAAGTTGCCTTGTAGCATCCAACTGACTGTCCCAGGGACCAGATCCCAGGTTGTAGGGTGGTCAGGATCCAGGATCAGATTCTTTAGAAAATGTTGGGTTGGAGCTCGGTAGGTAACATTCTTATATACATAGAGCCTTTCCGGGAGCAAGAGAAGGGGCCAAGGATACTTGGATCTTGAAAAGGAAAATTTAGAGCTGCCATCCAACAAAGTACATTCTTGATGAAATAGTGTCTTCCTGAAGTAGCAGTAATAGTATGAGGTACACTCGGTGAATACCCACATTTTAATGATGTTGAATGTATATGTTTTTTAAAGTCTTAAAATGGATCGACTCCACTCATATATCTGATTTTTTCATAAGTAAGCCAGAATACCATTGACCAAGGCATCATTCGCAGCCAACCTGGTAAGAAGCCTTTATATAGACTCAGAAATCCTTCACCTTTTACACTCTGAATCAAGCAGTCAGTTGAGGATTTATACCGCAGTCCCTTTCCTTTTTCATCTGTTGGTTGATTCATCACTCGGCTTTTGATGACATCAGCTGGTGTTCCCAGAAGACAAGCTACCAATCCAGAACACATACTTGCCAAACTATGAGTCATTATATTGTCTTCAAGCGATGTGTTCAGTAATAACAAGCGCTTCACTGAATCGTAAGTGACTAAATCTCCCATGTTCACCAAGGCAGCTCTCTGGACGTTTGGCACGCCTCCTATCCAAAGGCCACGAACTCCTCCCTCTTTCAAGATTTTGAGAAAGGCATGATGCACACCACGAAATCGTAAAGGCTTTCCTTGAAGTTTCCTTAATCCTTCCATCTGCATTTGAATCTTCACTAGATCAGCAGGGGTAGAAAAAAACTGAGCTAATGCACCAGACAGAGTTCCTCCTATGACTGACTGCCAAACGGGATATTTGTTATCTTCGGATTTCCCAAAAACAGAGTCACGAAGATATTCATAGATGACCATTCGGAACCCAGAATACACTATTTGTCTATAAACGGCAGGTATTCCTCCTTGCCAAAGTTTTAGAAAGCCTTCTTCCTGTATGATGCCAATGGTTGTTTTTATCATGCCCCTATAGGGGGTTCTGTCTTTGAAAAAACGGTTACGGTTAAGTGCAGCTTCTCCTTGGATTTGGAGTCGAGTTTTTGTGAGTTCAAGAGGAAAGGTTACTACCTCGGCCACAATAGACGCGAAGGAGGACAGTATGAACGTGCTTGTTTTGGGCCATCTCTGAGAGAGTGCCAAACTTCTCTCTTCCTCCACCTGGCGGGACATTCAGCAACAGGTCAAGCTTAAACCCCTCTTCTCTTACCTGACGGCTTGCCTCCCAATCGCGGGCAACCCTATCTCAAACAACGAGCTGCGGGGTCAGAACCATCTCCCGCGGAGCTCAGACCAACGATCCCCCGAGAAGTCCGCCCAACGATCCCCCGAGGGGAGCCTGCCTGCCACCTGCCTTTCCTCCCTGTCAGCTCTCTTCGCCTGGCTTGGAACAAAGACCCAGTCTGCAAAAATTGAGAAGGAAATCACCCTAGTAGGTTCTCTTATGATAAAAATATAATCCTAAAACCTAAACCAAAGAATAAAGCAAAGGAGAACTATAAACCAATATCATCAATAAATATATATTTGAAAATTTAAATACAAGATTCACCAGTCATTCACCATGACCAAGTTGTATTTATAACAGAGATGTAAGAATAGTTCAATATTAAGAAAACAATCAGCATAATCATATTGAAAACAAAATAATAAAAAACCTACAATTATTTCAACAGATGAAAAAAACCCTTTTGACAAAGCACAGCACCCATTTATGCTAAAAACCCTACAAAATATGGGCATAAAGCAACTTTTTTTAATATCACAAAAATATCTAAAACCAAAAGCGAGCACCATATACAAAGAGATATACTAAAACCTTACTTACTATACACACATACCCACATATTTTGACATGGTTCTAGAAATGCTGGCAATCGTAATAAGGCAAGAGAAAGAACACATGGACATAGATAGGTTAAAAAAAAAGAGAAAACAGCTACACCTTTTACTGATGATATGGTAGTTTATTTAAAAAATCCTAGGGAATCAGCGATGATACTATTTAAGATAACAGCTTCTACAAATTGTGGGCCACAAAAAACACTTTTCAAAAATAGCATTTCTATATAATAACAAAAGCCAAGGCCACAATATAAATGGAAATCTCATTCCAAATAACTACAAAATGCATAAAGTATCAGGAAATCAGTTTACCAAAGCTACAAAATACTTGTAAAGATTCAAAAATGAGGTTTTTGGGTAAAACTTAAATACAAAATGAGGAGGGAAATTGCCATGTACATACACAGCAGACCATATTAGAGGATTCAGTATAAAACAATAAATTTCCATTTCAAGAAAACCCTTATATGAAATACAGGGTGTTCCTAAAGTCTGGATGCACAGGCAAAAATGCATATTTTTAAGAAATGAAATGATTACAATTGTCAAAAACATTTTATTTAATTGGAATATTAACAAATAACATCTTCAAATAAACATCACATGATTTCATATTCATATTCCAAGAGTGAATGTGCTAAAATTGGTGGCGATGTGGAGTTATTGAGTTATTGCATCGAGTTCATGTGACTCTCGCAAAGCACATCAATCTTTGCCTCATATTTTACTCAAAAAATTGAGGGCATTCACCAAGAGCCTTCTCACCTCTCATCCTCCACATTTCACATTACTCAGATACCTTCTGTTACTATCTCCCCTTTCACTCCAGTCTCACACACACAAAAAATTAATCCTACTTCTTGCAAAGGCAAACCTCTCTTTATGCACAAGTAATCCCATTCCATGCCATCTCCTCTGGTAAATTGTCTTCTCTGTCAATCGCATTCTCTCGCTTATCTTCAATCTCTGTCTATTGGCTCCTTTCCTGCTACCTACTAACATGCCCTTGTCTCATCCATCTACACTATCATCCTATATCTCTTCTGCCTTCTGTGGCTGAAATCCTTCAGATGTATGTATCTCTACTTTTTTTCTCTCTATTTTTAACTTCTTACACATCTTTCTGCTTCATCTTTCAGCTCAAAACTGCTCTCTACAGTTACCACAGATCTCCTAACTGCCAAATCCAATGGCTTTTTCTCAGTCCTCATTCTTCTTGACCTCTCTACAATTTTCAACACTGTTGATCATCCTCTCTTTGATATTCTCTTCTCTAGGTTTTCAAGACAGCACTCTCTCTTGATTCTCCTACTCATCTGACCACTCTTTCTCAGTCTCCTTTGCGGGATCTAGGTCATGCCTACTAATTTTGGGTGTCCCACAGGTTCTCTCCCTGGTCCTCTTCATTTCTTCCTCTATTGGTGATCTCATCTGCTCCTAGGGTTTCAATTTTCATCTCCACATTGATGATTTTCCAATCTACTTATCCAGCCCAAACTTCTCTTATAATCTCTAGTCTCGGTGAAAGACATCTTCAACTGCCTTTCAAACATCTTGAACTGGATGTCAGATAGATGTCTCAAACTCTGTACGTATAACACTTTACTCCTTATCTCCCCCCACCCCACCCAAGTCCTCTCCTTACTGGGTTAACACGTTCTTAAATTGTTCCCTTTTCCACATCCTTCATACCTGATCAATTGCTGAGACCTGTCAATTCTACATTTATAATATTTCTCATATTTATCATTTTTTCTCTGCTGTCATGGCCAGGCTCTTGTCACTATCACCTTAGTTCAAGGTCTCTTCATCTCTCAGCTAGACTATTGTAACAGCTTTCTAATTGGCTTCGCTGTCTCTAATCTCTCTGTCTCACCAAGGGAAAATGCTTTCCTAAGAATTCAATCTGGTCATAACATTTTTCTCTTCGAAAATCATCAGTAGTTTCTTATTGGCTCTAAGATAAAATGCAAATTTCTTAGCTTGATTTTTGCTTAATCTCAAATTGACCTCTGTTCTAATATTCCAAGCATGGCTATTAGTATTGCTTGGATTTTTTTTAATACCATTTGCTGCCTCCATGAGTTTACTATGTTGTTGGTGGCATTATGGATAGACTATAGGATTTGGAGAAGAAAGGAAAAAAGCACTTATTAGGTACCTATTCTGTTTCAGGCACTACGCTAAGCACTTTACAAATATTTCATTTGATCCCCACAACAGTCCTGGGTGCCATTATTATCCCCATTTTGTAGTGAAGGAAATTTAGGCAAATAGAGGTTAATTCCAGTGTTACATTAGTTAGTACCTGAGACTGGATTTGAACTAAGGCATTTCTGATTCTAAGCCCATGCTTTATCCACTGTGACAACTAGCTTTCTCAGCTAACCCTCCTGTGAAGGATTGCTTTGCTACTTACTACCTATGCAATTTTGGGAAAGTCACTTCATTTCTCTCTTCTTCAATTTCCATATCTATGAAAAGATGAGATGAAATTAGATTATTTCTATAGCCCCTTCCAGTTTAAATGATTCTAAGCAATGCCAGCTAGGTGGCACAGTGGATATAGAGTGCTGGGCCTGGAGTCAAGAAGAATCATCTTCCTGAATTTAAATCAGGCCTCAGATATTTACTAGCTATGTGACCCTGGGCAGGTCATTTAACCCTGTTTACCTCAGTTTCTGATCTGTAAAATGAGCTGGAGAAGACAATAGCAAACCACTCCAGTATCTCTGCTAAGAAAACCCCACATGGGGTCACAGAGAGTTGGACTGAACTGAACAACAACAATAACGAAACGTTCTCCAGAATAGTCAATCTATAAAGTAATTTAATGAAATTAGTTTGGTTTTCTCTTTGTTTCGTTCTGTTTTGGTGCGGACCAGACCTGTTATTTCATCCAGGAACTCCCACTGAGGAAACTCCTTTCACAGATGCAAATCAGCACCTGCTCTTCAATTTACAGTCTTAAAGAGGTACCTTAAGGGTCACTAAGTGGTCAAGTGACTTGCTGAGAATCATGAAGCTAACACACGCAGGAGCTAAAACTTAAACTCAGATGTAACTCTCCTGTCCACTATGCCATACGCTGTCCCTCATAGAAGCAATAATGACTTTTAATTAGTCATGATATTTCCTAGCATTTGGGGAAGATGGTTCTGGGATGATAATAAAGCATCATCTCAGCAGAGAAGCATGGCCTTTGAGAGTGTTTTTAGGGGAGTTTATGTGGAAGTGCATCCTTTATGGATTGGATTTATCGATCAACTTTCTTGTATTCCTTATGAATTTTGGATGAGGTGTCAAGGATTTTACTTTATGGCCTTTTTGCCATACAGATATTTAAGGTTGCATTTTCTTGTCTCAAATCAGTCTGGTTTTCCATCTTTTTTCAGTTTATTGCTGTTTGTGGAATCCTGGATCCCTTCCCAAATTTCACTCCAGCCTTCACTCCTGACTGCTTTTCTAAGGTGCTCACCAAAGTGTCTGGATATGCTTGACTTGGCATGACTTCTGCACGAGTCCTGACTAAGTCCCTAAGTGGTAGCCTGGCTTTCCCAGATCCTGACACTAAGGAGACACTGGATGACTTAAACAATAACAATTTGGCTCCCAGTTCAGAAATCCAGGGAAATGCGAATTCTAACTCCCTAGGCCAAAACTATAAATAAAACTGATGTGAACTGTCACAGAAACGATTTATGACAATTTATTTGTTTTACTGAAGAAAACTCTAATTTGTAAATGACTTTTGTGACAGGCCTTTGTTAGTGATCCTTAAACAAAATTCTACCCAAAACTTGGAAAATTACATTCATGTATATATCTCAGTACATCTAAAAAATTAAAAAAAAATTCTTCTGGGAAAACTAGCCAATCAACAAACATATTGAACAGTTTATGTGGCAGGCACTGTGCTAAATACTAGGTATACGAAGAAAGGTAAAAGATAGCCCTTGCTCTCAAAAAGTTTAAAATCTAATAGGAAAGACAATATGCAAATGATTATGTACAAAATTAAATTAGCCACATACATGTTACTCATATAGTCCATATTATCTGACTACTACGTCAGGGGGGAGTTTATAAGGATGGCACACAGATAACTGATACTTTTCACAGCTCCTAATTTAGCATTTGGCCCTCTTCTTCTTAATCAGATTTGCTAAAGGTTTATCAATTTTATTAGTCTTTTTGAAGAACTAGCTTTTACTTTTATCATTTCTGTGAGATTTTTTGTTTCTAATTTCTCCTCTGATTTGTAATATCTCCTCACTTATGCTTGTTTTAAATTCATTTATTTGTTAGATTTTTAATTTTTAAAAAAATGCATACCAGTGCATTAATCCTGTCTTTTTCTATTTTGTTAATGTATATTTGTAGCGATATTATTTTTTTCCTCTGAAGACTGCATTAGTTGAATCTCAGAAAAGTTGGTATGTTGTTTCTTCTTTGTAATTTTCTTTCACATAACTGTTAATTATTTCAATGATTTGTTCCTTGTTCCATTATTTAAGATTTCATTATTAAGTGTCCATTTGGGACTAGATCTTTGATTTGTGCTTCTTAAAACCAATGACTAATTTTTTTTTTGCTTTAGACTTTGTAAAGGAGGTATTTACTATTTCTGCCTTTTTCAATTTGTTAACAATACCACGGTGCCCTAACACATGGTCCATTTTTGTAAAAGTCTGATGTGGTGCTGATCTATAAGTATATTCTTTTGCAGTCTCATTTAGAAGATATATAAGTCTGTTAACTCTAGGTTTTCAAGCAGTTTTTTTCAAGTCCTTATTTTCTCTTTTTTAATCTTTCTCTTAGACTTATCCAAAACTAAAAGAAGGATTTTGAAGTTTCCTGTCACTATTGTGTTACTATCTCTATATCTTCCTTTAGCTCAGTTAATGTTTCCTTTATGAATTTGGGTGCTAAGGCATCTGGAACATAGAAGGATTTTTTTGTTGTTTTTGCTATTTTGTTTTATTGATGTACTTTTTTTGTCTATGGTTCCTTTCAACAGTTTCCTTGTTATCCCTTTTTATTTTTTGATGTTTGTTTTTGCTTTATCAGAGAGCATAATTATAGCTCCTATGTTTTTGGATTCACTTGATGCATAGTAATTTTTTTTCTATCCCCTCACAGTTTTAATTTGTTCATATCTTTGTTTTCTTAAATGTACTTCTTGTAAGCAACAGGTGTGGTGCTTTGTTTTCTTATTTGATTTATAATTCTTTTTTATTTTGAAATCCACTTACATTTAAAGTCACAAGAACTGTTTTTATTTCCTTCCCTTTGTTTCTATTTTTTTTCAAATTATGAATTCTCCCTTTTTATTTTTACTATAAACACAACAGTATACCCTTGAATTACTTTAACTTAATCTTTTTTTACAGATAGCCCTATTTCCACTGACTCTTTTCCTCTTCTTCTATCTTGTGTGTTACCCCTTTTCCTTTGGAGCTTTTTAGCTTCTTTTTCTTTCTGTTTTTATCTGGTTATTTAATTCTTCCTCTCTTTTTTCTCCCTCTCGGTTAAGTATTACATCCTCTCCTCTCCTCCCCATCAACTAGTATAGGGGTGGGGAACCTGCAGCCTCAAGGCCACATGTGGTCCTCTAGGTCCTCAAGTGCAGCCCTTTGACTGCGTTAGAAACATACTCACATTGTCTAGGAATAAGCAAGACTCCTTGGGAAGTCAGGAACATTTTAATTACAATTTACATTTATTCCCCCTAAATAAATGGGTACCTCCCCTGAACAGAATACAGGAGAAAGTACAAAGGACTCAGATGGACACCAGTCCTTTAACAGACCCTCACCTTGAATCTCCTGCCAGGCTCTTCGTTAGCCAGATACAACCCCTGACTGCCTAGGTCATGCCCTCCTCAAATTGCTCATTTAAGCATGCATACAAGCCTCTGACTTTTCACCTGACCGACCTGAGGCCTGATTCCTGCTAAAGCTGGGGTGGGGGAGAGAAGGAGGTACACCTTCAATTCTGTGGAAACAAAACCCCTCCTCCCATTTCTTACAACTGCATCCAAATTTCAGGAAACAAATGTTCTCAATAAAAGGATTTGTGCTATAAAACTTGGATTCAGTCAATAGGCCACACCCGAGGACCTAGAAGGCTACATGTGGCCTCAAAGCCGCAGGTTCCCACCCCTAAACACCCCTGAAAGTATGTTCTATAGGGTTTTTTTTAATGTGCTCCTGTCTAGAACAGATTTCTCTTATTCTCTTTATTATCCATCTTTTCTTTCCCCCTACTTCAGCCCCTCATTGTCTCTGATTCATGAACTTCATAATTATCATTTCTTCTCTGTTCTCTGTACTCCTCATGAAATCAAAACTTCTGAGGTATCCTTTCTGGGCTCTGTCTTCTTGACAATATCTACCACTACTTGCCCAGAGAATTCCTCTTGTCTATCTTGGCCCTCACTCTAAGCACAAAGCCAATTCTTGAAGGTGACTGCCCCCTAGGGCAGTTAGGTAGAACTAACCCCCCCCCACACACACACACACACATACACACTGCTGATTATGCAGCTCACCATTGATCTAACCCCACCTCATCCTTTTTTTCCCTCCATTTGCCTCAAAATCTCTTTTCTAGGTCCTTGCCTCCTGACTCTCCTCAGGTGCCAGTTGCCCCCAGGATATTCAACTCCCTCCCCACTAAGGCAGGACAATTGGTCTTTTCAAGTACCAAATCCTCCAGGAAATATGCAGCACAAAGTCCTTATCTTCCTTCAAGGAATATCTCTTCACCCATAGGAGCCTTTCAGTGGAAGCCCTTCTCATTAATAAAGCGACACCTCCCTCCTTTGCCTCCCTCTTTTCCAAACTTCTCCCCACCTCCTCACCCCCTCCCCTGTAGGCTCTTCTCCCATTAGTATCACCTTCCTCTCACTTTTAACCTTCAATTTGACCCATGTGTATCACACATCCACTTGTTCTCCTCTCATTTAAGTTATCCTCCCATTTTGTAAGGATCAAATGAGATGATGTTTGTAAAGCACTTTGCAGACCTTAAATTGCTATAAAATATTAGCTATTGTTATTACTCTAGATATCATCTTTCAGTGGGATTCCTCATCCTCCCAGGAGGTTTGGGTGCCTCCTAAGGCCCTATAAACGATGGGGCTCTGGGAACCCCCTTGGACTCTCCTTGAATCTTCCCACTTGACCTGCCATTTGTCTGAGGTTCTAAACCTTTCATTATCACTAAGCCCAATTCACTGTTAACCTTAACCTAGCTCCTATCTCCAGATTGCCTCAGATTACTTCCCACCCTGGATCCTATCAAAACCCCTTTCTCTTAGTTCCTGGCCTCCAACCTCTAGTCACCCCAGCCTACAGGCCACTCCCATCAAGATCCTCCCTAGACCCCTCTTCCAATCACCCCAGACCACTTGGCCAAGCCTAGATCCATCCCACAGTCTTTCTGTATAGAAAATCCATCTTGTTTCCATAAAGGTGCTCAGATTCAATCTGGCCTGCTTACATTAGCATTACAAATGTACAGATTCCTTAAAAATGTAGCCAATATGGTGGATTTTTCTTTTTTTTTTCTTTTTTTTTTTTAATTTATTTTTGACATGTTTGGTTTTCAGCCTTGGTTTTCACAGGCGTTTGAATTACAAATTTTCTCCCCATTTCCTCCCCCCCCC
>JAQQSZ010003095.1:0-14548 GCA_028646595.1 Phalanger gymnotis
AAGCTAGTAACTTTATGAAAAATCAAGATATTATCAAACAGAACCAAAGGAATGAAAAAATGGAAGACAATGTGAAATATCTCACTGGAAAAACCACTGACCTAGAAAATAGATCCAGGAGAGATAATTTAAAAATTATTAGCCTACCTGAAAACACTATGTAAATGCTATCTATTTTGCAAGCTATTATTGTCAATCTTTTCATTGGTTGTAGAATCTTGGCAATAGTAGTAAATTATAAGTTTTATACCCTTGCCATCCTCAGACCAGCTGGTACTTAGTGACAGTCCTGAGCTCATTAATTATTTGAAGTCTGTTCCAGAGTTGGATCACTACCCAAGGCAGAGGTCACTCACATTGGAACATTAGGTGTCTAAGAAGATGATGGTACTGGTTTCCTTGCTTTTGTGAAGGGTTCCCTTCCCCTCTTCATTGAAACACATGTAATTCAATTTTTCACAAAATACATATATACTATGGCATATAGAATTTTTTAATATTTAAAAATGTATGAATTTATAAAAAGTAATATTTAGAACTGCTCCTACCACTTGTTTCTCACCCTTACATATTACTCGCTACATGGCTATCTACCTTGTCTATCCCAAGTCCTGCCTGTGTTCTTGGCTACAAACATCTCTTTTCCCTTCCTCCTCCCCTTTCCAACAACCACCACCAGGCATTACAACAGATGACAAAATCAAAAGCCAAACTAATTCAGAAAAAGATCGTTTTCTCACTAGATCTCCAAGTTTTGTTTAGCTTATAAAAAGGACAGTACAAAGAACAGTACTCTCTAAACTCTTTACTACCCTTTCCCCAATCTCTGAAGATCTGATACTGAGACAAACTTTGCACATACTTAGTAAGAAACTGAACAATCATTTTAGTGCCTAAGAAAGAGAATTCTCCAGGTGAACTTGTGATAACGAGAACTTTGCATTACAGTACTTGAAGTTACAAGAACAAAATTAAGAGTTGGTACATTTGGACATGAACTCCCATGAACCACATAATAAAATATTGCCAAGACCTAGAGGTTCTGACTAATATGGCAATATGTTTTGCATGATTGCACATGTATAACCCATAAAAATTGCTTACTGTCTCAGGGCAAGGGGAGGTGAGGGAGGGAAAGAGAAAATATGGAGCCCAAAATTTATATAAAAAGGAATGTTAAAATTGTCTTTATATGTAACTAGGGGAAAATAAAATATTATTTAAAAAAAAAGAATTAGGGGTTTTTCATAGGTTAGTAAATGTTGTCACAATCTATGAAGATACTCCCAGGCAAGAATGCTGTGAAGCTCAAATAAGATCATGGAGGTAAAACATTTTGCAAACCTTAAAGTGCAATATAAATGCCAGTATTATTATTAGCCTCCAGTCACCAGGCCTCAGGTCTGATGATGACTTATTTTCCCGAGCCTTCTCCTGCACTCATGCTGAACTCAAGCAGTGTTTATAGAGTAATACAGGGGTTTGTCGGTAGTGTTTAACAACCAGACTCTCCAGAAAAAAATGCAAGAACATAAACTTTTAAGTTTAATCTGCATTATTAACATTTTCCTAAGTCTAGACAATTAACAAAACAATAAACCAGGCCCTGATTTGTAGCTATTTTATTTATTTGTATTTATAGTGTTGTTTATTTCTGAAGTGTAAATGCTCACACTGAAAATTTAACAATTGGCTTTGTAAACATATCCCATCCTCAATCATGCTCTCAAGGCAACTGTGGAATCTTAAGATTGATTTAGAAATTTTTATCTGAACAAGAGTAGATCCTAGAAATTTGCAGCTAGCTGAGGTGGGGGTGGGGAGTGGAAAAGACAGTTTTGACTTAAGAGGTGCCTTAAGAACCTTGGGGAACCCCCTATATTTGGACCCCAAGGAAATTTCCTGTAATTTCTAACAGATCTTCTCAAGTTTGTCTATCCTCTTGGTTGCAAGATCAATGAATTGCCTGTTTATACAGCATTGTGCTCCCAAAACTCAAAATTAATTTTGAAATGTTGAAAATTCATGTCATTTGAGGATATAGGCTTAGTTTTCTGAGTATCTTGGCATTGAATACCTTGCCAGCTTACAACTACCTAGACAAAGAGTCCAAAGACCATATGTAAAATGTTTCTTGCATGCTAGATTGTCAAATCATAAATACATTTGAATTGCATGCCTTGGGTCACCAATCAGATTGCAAGTTTCTTGAACGTGTAGAATCTACTAGTCCCTTGTATCCCCTTAAACTTGGGACTTACAGTAGGCACTGTGTAAGTATTTGGTGATTAATGAAGCTGAGTTCTAATTTAAGATATGCCATAAAATCTATTTTTAGAACAATTCTTTGTTCTACTCAGTGTTCAGTTTAGTGTCTCAAGGCCACCCCTTTATGACCACATTTAGAGTTTTGGCAAAGATACTGGAATGGTTTGCCATTACCTGCTCCAACTTATTTTGCAGATGAAGAAACTGAGGCAAATAGGGTAAAGTGACTTGCCCATGGTCACACAGCTAGTAACTGTCTGAGGACAGATTTGAACCCAGTAAGATGAATCTGCCTGACTCCAGGCCTTCCTCTATCCAGTTAGACACTTAACTGCCCCCAGTGTCTCAAGTACTCTCCCACAAAAGAGCCAAACTTAATTGTGAGTTAATCTGACATCTATTTCCATACTTCACACCAAGTAATGACACCTCCTTCCTAGAAAATCTATGAAGAATAATGAGCAAGAAGCTGCAACTTGCTTTGAAAGTGTAAAGTGTTATGTAAGAATTAGGTGAGGTAGGTCGTTATTATATAATGTGGTTCTTGCTATAATGGTTTGGCTGTAATGTATGAAGGCTTTGGAGGCAAGCCACAGAGTGCAAACAGTACCATCAACATGCATCAACTATAAAAGATTAATACTTACCACTTATAATCATAGGTACAGCTGAGCCCACAGGAAATACCTAACCTGCAATCTCCTCCTCAGTGTGGTCTGGCAGGACAAGTGATGCTAGTGTTATAAGTATTTATTACTCAATGGAGATGAAAAAATGTAACAAAAATTGGGGTGGGTGGGGGTGAGAAAGACAGTTAATGGAAAAATCTCTCAACGATAGAAACGTTTTTCATAGCTAAGCCTGATGGGATGAGAATTGGATGAGAGAAGAATTTGGCCCCAGAAAGTGTTTTTGCTCATTTTGTTTCCTGATTTCACGGCAGGATTCAATGTTTGAGAACTTCAGTGGGAAATTCATTTTTTATTTAGAGCTCTCCAAAAGCTCAGTGGGCCACCTCCAGAGAGAGGAAGTTTCCCCTTAATGAAAGTCTTCAACAAAGAGTGAATGACCACTTACTTTTTTGTTGTAGTGGTTTTTCTTTTGGGAGTATGGCCTGGGCTAGATTTCCCTCCCAGCCCTGGAATTCTGTGATTTTGTTTGTTTACATTTGAACTTGCAAACATTTCATCTGGTTAACATGATAATAGCTTGTGGCACAGCAATAATGATATAATAATAATTAACATTTACATAATACTTTTAGGTTTGCAGTATACCCTACATGTATGATTTAATTTATCTTCACAACCACCCTTAATAGTGAAGGCTACCATTCTCTTGATAAGGAAACTAGAGTAGAACCTTAACAAGACCTTAACAATGACTTGTTAAGGTTCACACAGCTAATAAGTGACTGGAGCAGAATTGAAACCCAAGTCTTGCTAATTCTAATTCCAGCACTATTCACATAGCTTTCTTGGTTATGATTTAGTATATGTTCAATTGCTTTTTTATTCAGAGTGCAGTGTGGACTCTGGGTTCATTCTCCCAACCTAGACTCAGACTAACAGGTTGGGTCCCCAAAACATCAGCTAGCTACTACTCCCTTCAAAATTCTAGGGGTAGCCCTGAAGCACTGAGATTTCTAATATTATCTGTTATGAGTACTCATCTAGTTTTTATTTGGCTAGCTTATCTCCTTAATTTAAGTTAACTTTTACAAACGGATATTTACTGTGAAATACAGCAAGGATTGAAGTACAATAACATCTCCCCGAATCAGAGGGGTACTTTTTCCTCCATATACACTGAGTCCCTGGAAACAAAGGACTCAAATTTAAAGTGGTTGCTCACAACATATTTCTCACCCTCCTCTCCAAGGCAAGGGAGACTTCCTAATTCTGGAAGTCCTTTGCTCTGTTCTCAAAATCTGCACCAAAGTCACTTTGGGGTGCAGTAGAGCTGTTGAATAATTCCCTTGCTTTTAGGATATGGCATCTCAATTGACCTGCTGCATTGATTCATTGTTGGGTTAAGCAGGTCACTTCTCCAAGACTGGCTCCTCACCTGATTCAGTTACTACTGCTATCAGCTCTAGGTATAACATAGATTTTGGAGGCTTTCCTCACTTTTAGAACTTCACATGGTTATAGTCATGTCCTTTTGTCTTTGATACTAATTTGCCCTAGATCAGAGAAGAATCAATACTAGAAACAGAACCACCATACATTCCCATGCCATATCGTAGCAGAATAGGGAACCAAGAACACTTAGGCAGGATGATAATACTCTTATATTCTTTTGTTTCCCTGCCTATACTCTTTTAGACGGGACTCTATCATGCCCTCAAGAACCTCATTATCATGAAACTCATCATCCAACTCTGTATCCTGTAGATTACATTAGTCTTCCTACTCACATCTCATCAGTACCCTCTGCCCCTATGATTGGAGGGCTAGAGGGTAGAGCAAAGAACTTCTCCCAAAGCCCCCATTTAAAGTGGGATCCTAAGTCACCCATTTCTTCCTTTCCCAATTAGCTGTATTCCTTTGAAATAGACTCTGGGTAACTTCTGTTCCTGCCTCCTCTGTCTTTTCAATTTCCTTTTGTATATCATCTTCTTCCATTAGATTACTCTCTTTCTCTTTTGTATTTGTATCTCTAGCACTTAGCACAGTGAATGGCACATAGTAGACCCTTAATAAATGGTTATTAACTGACCAATTGACTAACTGCTGCAGTTAATCCCTCTCCCTCCACATGGAGGCCCACAGTAATTCTTCCTCCTCACTCAAAAGTTACCAAGGAAGAGAGAGATTTTTATCCATTTAAGCCTTTTGTATAGACAGCCAAAGCTTGCATACCTATTGAGTTCTGGCTCAGCAGCCAATTAAAAAGTTTTGTTTTGTTTTATCAGCACCCAGTGAAGCCAACAAGAAATAGAGGAGAGTTATGCATACTCTGAAGTAGGAAGGGAAAAGCAACCCCCCCCCATCACAAATTTCTGAAATCAGGCAAACTAAGGCCTCCTTATGGATTGGAATTAGACAAAAAATACTGCACATACTATTTAATAGTTCCTTCTTTATAGAAGACATTTGTGATCACTTGTTTACTTATTATATATATGTATATATATTACATATGCAATTATAGGCACATAAATACTTTTTTTTCAAAGTATTTTCAGAAATTTTATCTTATCAGTCAGTCCTTAAGGTATCCTATGAGATGGAAAATATTATTGGACTTTTATTACAAAAAGAGAAATTGAGGTTTGTTTTTAGGAAGCAGCGAATGATTACATATAGGGTTAGTTTTGAACATTGATAAAAGCTTTAAAAAAAGTAAGATTTTGGTCCTATCTCTTAATGGCCACTAAATAGATAATTTCAAGGTTATTTAGCTATCATTAGCTTATAACCACTTAATCTACATGAATTACAACACATTCTAAATCTGGTAAGAATATTAAAATAATGAAACAAACTTTGCAACTGTGAAGGGTATAGATATGGCCTAAGAAAATCAATAATTTATAAATTTATTAAAAGTTAATATGAAAGCATTCTAACAAATTCTTGAGAAAAGAGAGTCCTGACAAAATATAAAACTCATTTGTAGGTCACTCTACCACTGCTATGATGTTTTTTAAAAAGCCACCAAAAAGCATAAGAATAAAAAGACTAATATGCATCGCAAACCAAGGACTTGTACTATATGTAATAAAGAAAGCTAATGGCTTTTCCAATAAGAAAAACAAGGATCTCCACTATCACCACTATTATTTTATAGAGTTATGGAAATGCTCGCTATAACAATAAAACAAGATAAAGAAATCAATGGAATAAGCATAGACGAAGAAGGGACTAAATTAGCAATATTTGCAGATCATATAAGGTTAAGGAACCTGAAAATTCAATTGAAGTTAATTTGAATAACTGATAACTTCAATAAAGTAGCATGATATAAAACAAACCCACAAATAACATCACCCTTTCAGGATATTAATGAAACTGAGAAGGAAGAAAAATATTCCATTCAAAATAACTACAAAATATATAAAATATCTGAAGTAATATTCAGAACTTCTGTGAATACATCTATAAAATATAATTTATAGGAATAAAGGAAGACTTCAGTAATTGGAGAAATTCATAGTTCCTGCTAATATAATGAAAATTCCTTAAATTAGTTTGTAGATTTACTGCCATACCAATTGAATTACCAAGAGGCTGCTTTATATAACTAGTTATTGTTCAGTAGTTTCAGTTGTGTCTGAGTCTTTGTGAACCTATTTTGAGATTTTCTTGGCAAAGATACTGCAGTAATTCATCATTTATTTCTCCAGCTAATTTTACAGATGAGGAAACTGAGGCAAACAGCTAAGTGACTTGCCCAATGTCATACAGCTAGTAACCATCTAATATCTACCTTACAGAGATGATGTGGGGACCAAATGTAATAACATATGAAAAGAAGTTTGCAAACCTCAAAAATGCAATAGAAATGCTGGTGATTGTTACTTGTATAACAAAAAGGGTTTTTACTTGAGAGGATATTAGGAGAGATGCAAAAAAAGTGAAATATTTAAAATATACAGAAGAGAGCAGAAGGAAATTCAGAAAGAGATATAAATAAATGAGAAAGTTTTGCTACTACCACGTTAAATTTATTATACACTTTAAAAACCAAACTATATGGAGCAGAAGTGCATGATTTCATATAAAATCATTTCTTTTTATTCTTTGTATATCGAATATTCATGTTTGTCAATGCCTGTTAGGTTAATAACAAAAAAGAAAGAAAGAAAGAAAACAAAGAGAGCATGAGAAAATTGTGACCAGATTCACATTCCAGGAATGAAACAGACTCAGTTAGAATATTAAGTTTTGAAAGTATTCATTAAACAAATCAAAATGTTAAGTGGAAAATGGTCCTTCTCTGTATTGTTTTTATGCTCATATGGACTTTGTTGAACATTTACAAATTAAGGCCAAACCATTACAGAATATTCTCCATTGAAGATGGAAGCTAGGGGTTATTTTATTCTACTCAGCCCAGGGTGCTATTCTAGCCAAAAAGGCTAACAAAACATTTAGATATTATAGAATCATAAACTCCTGACAAGAGACCTCATCAGAAAGGGCATTAGAAACAAAATAGAAAAACATTATATTACCCTTGCTGGAACTGGAATAGTGTATGCAATTCTAGCTCAATCAAGAAAAAAAATCCTTTTCAGTGTATATTTTTTAGATCCATTAATTAATAAGTAAATATTTATTAAGCACCCACTATGTGTCAAGCCGTATGGTAAGATCTAGGAATCAAAGATGAAATAGTCCTTGCCCTCAAGAATATTACATTCTATCAGGGGAAATAATAGCATACATATATACAAATATTTATATATTTTGAAAAGCCAAGTTAATTTCAGAGTGTGGAGAGACACTAGAAGCATGGTGAGAATAGGAAAGGCCTCATGTAATAGTGGAGGTAGCTCCTGAACAAGAGACTATGCTAGGCCCTAAAGCATCAAAGATGAAAATAGAACAGTCCATTCCTTCAAAGAGATCATATTTTCCTTGGAGGGATTGGGGATATATAGGGAGAGAGCAGGACAGAGGATGGAGGCAGATGTTGAAACATAAGGAATCTGGAGACAATCTAAGGAAGGACAATTAAAATTGCCTTGGAGATAGAAGAGTTTTTGTATGAGGAGAGACAAAAATAAATTATTTTCCAGATACAAGTCTCCCCATGATTTTTTAATATCACCATCATTATTTCTTAGCGCTCAATAGTGTTCTATCACATATGTATGCTCATTCAGTGATTTCCCTATTCATGGGCACCCCCTCAGTTTCCAGTTCTTTGCCAAGGCTGGTAAGATGATGATCAGCAGAGGATATCGATAAAAGACAAAACCACCATGAAAGGCATGGGTGGGGTGAACATCTCACCACAAATTTGGAGGTGTTGAATCTGAAGATTCCTTAAAGATTATAAGAAATAGCTTCAGGAAAGAAGAACTATATAACACAGGTACTACAGTTATCCCTTCAACATCATGACTTTCCTTACCACAGTTTTTGATATATCTTGGGTCGGCATAAGTAATTAAATGGGAATTTTGAGGGAGTTTTGTGGAAGCTGCAGATGACAGGCAAAGGCCAGCAGATGAGACAGAGTCTATGGCCAAATCGTTAACCCAAATTTTACAGTTTCTATAAAAGAAAAACAAGCAATTCAGACATTCTCTGGTACAAAGAGAGGGTCAAAAAATTTTATGCAGCTTTTCTAGGTCATGGTGACAGTATACCACTAATCCCCATGATGCAGAAGGAATAATTGTATTTACAACCTCTATAACCTTGTGTACTTGATGACTTCTCTGTACCTCAGTTTCCTCATCAGTAAATGATGGTAACTTCTGGATGACTTCTATGGTCCTTTCCAGCTCTAAACCATGATCCCACACGAATTTATTGTCCTGAGAAGAGAGTGTATAGGCTGAAAATATGAGTAACATGGAAACATTTTCAACAAAAGATGGCTTATTAAGTGACATCAGGTAACCACAGTGGGGGGAGGGAAGGCTAATCCCTACCTTCTTGAGCCAGATACTGGGAAAGAAACATAAGGCCTCTCTTTGACCAGGGAGGGTTCACAGTCAGGAATAGTGGAGCACACATAGGTGACAAGAGCCACAATGTATTAACAAAAACAACTTTATTACAGATAAGTGAGGGAGTTTTCCCAACTCCTAACATCCAGGAGAGGTTCAGTAAAATCACTGAGGAGTGAGCCAGCTTTATGAAGATCTCTCACCGATGTGAACTCGACCCAGACAGAAGCCTCACTGAGCTGGCCTAGAGCAAGACTTTTCACATGAAATCCAGTTCTTTGTCTATGACCTGACTTAGCCATTAGATTTTGCACAGCTGGCCTTACCCAGTGATTCAGCTCTTGTTTGTCCATAAGGACAAGGGAAGGAGTTCAATGGGCCAGGTTCAGGTAGAGGTCACACTACAGGTTTGAAATGGAAAACAACCCTGTGTTCAACCTGCTTCTGCAAAATAAATCCTCCCACAGAATTTCCTGTCTGTTATAACCTTCCACTAAAAAAATCAGAGACAGACTACCCTCTTTGAGGGTATGGGTTATTTTGTTTTTCTTTGCAGGCTCAACATCTAGACCATTGCCTTACACATGGTAGGCTCTTAATTCATGCTGTTTGAATGAATGAATGAACGTTTAAAATAGTCTGAATTTAATATTTTGAAAGATGCAATTTGATCAGCATGGATACTCCTATCTTGATGTAGATTGTAATCTCTTTTGTCTCCCTTTTTTTCCTTTGAGCTTCCCATCAGTGTTTTTCCAAGAATCCTCTTTAGTAGATCTACTCAATCTGCTGAATGGAGGCTTTCTTCTCTTTTCCTTTTAGTATCTTGGGGATAAGAATGTGCTGCGTGGCTTGTCCATCTGTCTTATTGTTACTTGCACTACATAACAGACTCAGCTCATTTTCCAGGCATAAATATCATCAATAATATCTTTGAGGAAATACTTATACACAAACTGGCAACCTATTACAACCTGCTTATACCTACCTTTTCCTTCCTGTGGATTATTTACAATTTTAATTCTGAGATATGATTTATAGCTTCTAAAGAGGCCTTGTGGTATTTTAGATTTTAATGCAATTAGTATGCTGTCAACTACAAAAAAAAGCATTCACTCCTTTATTCAGCAAGCATCTATTAAGTACTTATTATGTGAAAGGCACTTTGCTAGACCTCAGGGAGATAAAGCTTAGATAAGAAAGTATAACCTGCACTCATGGAGTTTGCAGTCTAGGCGGCAAAGAAGAGAGCAACACATAGCCATAGCATGCAGCAATACAGGATAAGTGTATTAGAAAACTGTGCTTCATACCTAGTAAGGACTTAATAAATATTTGTTGAATTGAGTAAGAGAGTTATAAAACAAAGTGCTAAGTGAAGTCTGACGGAGGAAATCCTTAATGGTAGGAGAGATGATGGAAGACTTAAAGAAGAGGGAAATATTTGAATTAGATTTTAAAGTATTTAGAAAGAAGTTAGAAAGAGGAAAGCATTACAAATGTTAGGAATAAGAAGAAATGGCAGCATAAGAACACTAAAAGTATTTGGGTAGCAGGAAACAAACTAGTTTGGCTGGAATATAAACTACATGGAATGAATGGATAAATAAAACATTTATTAAGAACTTGCTATGTGCAAAGCACTGGATATACAAAGAGAAAAGTCAGGCAGGGGACTAATTCTAATAAGGGAAACAACATACAGAAAAGATTTCAGCTGCAAGTCAGATGGAAAGGTGTTATGGTCCTTAGGGTACAGTGGCAAAGCCTCTTCTTTAATGTCATTTCCACTGAAAAAATCCTATCAGTTTCTGATATGAAACGATTTCACACTTAGCTGGGAGCATTTCTCTTCCCAAGGCTCTTGGGTACAGGGTCTTGGAATGTCTTCTGGTCTGAGAGGACATAGTAGTCATGGTGGTCGGGGTAGGTTGACCTGCCTGGCACACACTGCTTCCTGTCTCTCACTCTCTCAGGGTGCTTTGCTGATTTGGCTAGACTGGCTTGCTTGCCCTATATGCGGGAGTTGGTTGGCAGCTGGTGGGAATGGCTGGCCCATTTCTCTGCAGCAACTACGTCCCCAGACTGGGGAGTTGGGTTGTGAAGGTTGGGCTAGAAGCAGAATCATTGGTCTGAAGTATGCTGCCAACGTCAGAGACCTTGTTACCTACCTATTGGTGAGAGTTGGTCAGCTGTTGTTGCTAGTGGCAATGAAGAAGATGATCCCTTTCTTCACAATGATTTCTCCTCCCAGCTATGACTATGGAAGCTAGGCTAAAAGCAGATCTGGTGGTTTAGAGGATACTGCTCTTAGATTCAGGGTCCTAGGTTGACTCCATCAAGGTAGAGGGGAAATAGTGATCAAGTGGTGGTGGTGGTACTTTGATTTGATTGATATATAATGCCACCTCTCTCTCCATCAGGGAACATCCCTCTTTCAGCTAAATTGGCTCACTTCCCCATGAGCACATTTGACCACTTTTGAGATCTTTTGATGTTTTACATAATTGGACAATCTGATATCAGATGGTCCCAAGCAAAATATGGTTCAAAGAGAATTTTCTTAATTCAAATGAAAACAACTCTTGCAAATCAATTTCAATGGAGGCTGTAATAATTCCACAAATATTTACTAAGCGCCTACTCTACGACAGGCATGGCTTTGGCATACAAAAATGCATGTCATGTAGAGCAGTATAGATTGGCTAGAACGTAGAGTGAAGAAGGAAAAGGAGATAAAGCTGAAAGTAATGATTATGTGTTAGTAGTAACGAAAGGACCATAGAGAGGTCTAATTGAACTGAGACCCTGGGAGCCTTAGTGACTTGCCTAAGGTTACATAGTTGGCTAGTGTTAAAGCTAATACTAGAACTCTGCTCTAATCATCCTAACTATAGTACTCTTTTTACTGTATCATAATGCTGCCTTTGTAATGCCCACATCAAGACAATGTTTTGAAGGGTAAACAATGGGGAATAACTGCAGGTTGTTGAAGTGACATGATACAAATGGTGTATTCTAAAGATTACTCAGGCAGCCTGTAAATGAATTAAGAAGGGAAAAGACTGAAGGAAGAAAACTAGTTAGGAGCCTATCACAATAATCTATTTAAAAATATAAGGACTAGAACTAAGAGGTTTGCAGGGAAAGTATAAAGAAGGGGAGGGAGTTGAGAGATATTATAAGCATAGGATCCATAGAATTTGACAACTGCTTGAGTACTGAGGAAAAAGGAATATTTAGAGGTAGCTAGGCAGTTCTGAAACTGGATAAGAGACAAAAGGAAGGGAGAAGTAAAAAAATTCTTTCCAATTTTCATCTCTCAATCCAATCTCCTCTAAGAACTGGTAGCAATCTTATTCCAGAAAAGTCACATTGATCATTACTTACTAAGATATAAGCATGTATTCATTACCCTAGAACTTCTCAGAATTAAAACAAGTCATTCTGTTAATTATTGGCACAACAGTTATTTTCTATATTCCTCCTTCCTTGTTCCTTCAATACATGAAAATGCAGCATATTTCCTGCTGTGTAGTTCACTCAATTTGTTGTCTCCCTTCCCACAATCCCCACCCCTATTGAGGTCACCAGTCTCTGAATATGACCTTGCAGTCTTGCCTTCCTGTTGGTGTGTCTATTGTCACGTACAGTGTCTTATAAAATCATCTTTATACATGTAGGTGCAAGCCTGCTGGAGGATTTTGCAAGGTATATGGTGATGCAAATCCATATTTTGTTCATTAGGCAGAAGTGACCCCACAGGCTTTACAATTGGTTACAACTCTTTGAATATGCCTAATGGATGAACTAATGATGAGAGAATCATGTCTGGGAATTCTTATTTAACTGCTGAATATTACCAACAACATCATGTCCTATGAGTTAAATTATCAACTTTTGATATCAAACATACTTTATTTGCATGCTTTTGCTATACGATAATCCTCATCTCTTTCTAACTTTTAAATTAGTTTAAGAAAACTATACTACAACATCACAAATGCTCAAAATGTCAAGGAAAAAGAGGCATATCAAACAACTTTGCCTCTTCCCTTTCTCTAATTGTTCTCCACAACCTTCACATATCTCCTGATTACCATATTACTTTTGACATGCTTTTAAATTAAGATAAGCATTGGGAAATACGACCTATACCTGCTTACACCAAAATTTTGTTTTACCAGGCTCTTACTGCAGGTAGTTATGTCTCAGGAAAATGATTTGACCCACAGCATATCCAAATTCTTGTAGTAACCATCAGTTTTGTGATGTGACTTTACCAAAGTACCATAAATCCAAGAAAAGCCACCATCCAATCAAAAATATCTAAAATCCTAAAAGAGATAAATTTAAAATCCTTTCAGCTCTCGGTGCATGTGATATTGGCCATGTTATCCTGAAGATAGATACAGAATCACAGGATTTGGGAATGGGAAGCTGTACTCTCAGTAGCTGTCTAGTCCAATCCAGACACAAAAGGAATATAGGTATCAATATGTATATTTATCAGCTAGTCAATGCTCATTTACTAAGCACCATGTGTCAGACATTTTACTAGGTACTAGGCAAACAAAGACAACAGTGAAATAGTTATATACAAAATCGATGCAAAGTAATTTGAAAGGGTAAAGCAGGGAATCAGGAAAGACATCCTGCTGAAGGTGGCATTTGGATTGAACCTTGAAGCAAACTAGGAATTCCCAGGGTTGTAGGTGAAGAGAAGTACATTCCAGGAAGGAGAAACAGCCAATGCAAAAGCATAGCTACAGGAGATTGAGTGACCTGTATAAGAAACAATAAGAAGGACCATTTGTAAGACTATAGGATACGGAAAGGGGAATAAGATTATTTTTCTGGAAAGGAAAGTTGAGGCCAGGTTGCACTATACTGTGCTTTAAATACCAAACAGAGGAGTTTATATTTGATCCTTGAATCAACAGGTCCTTTCTAAACTTGAAAGCAATGTGTCCTTCTTAAATTGAATTACTCAAAACTGAACACAGATGTCCAGATGATGTTTGACAAGAGCAGAACACAGATCATCTCCCTATTCCTGGAATCTATGCTTCTTAATGAAGTCCAAAATTACATTAAATTTTTTGGCTTCCATACATATTACACTGCTGACGTATATTGAACTTTCAAATCACTTAAGCTTCCAGATTTTTTCAGACAAACAGGTATTTAAATATGCCTCTTCAATCCCCACACTTGGAAAGGTTTTTTTTGAATCTAGATTTAAAACTTTATATTTGTCCCAAACTGAATTTTGTTTTATTAGATTCAGTGCAATGCTCTGTCACAAGATCTTTTGGATCCTGTCTCTGTCATCCAATATATTAGCTCCTCCAGCTTTGTGTTATCTGAAAATCTGATGAGCATGTCACCTATGTCTTCATCCAAGTAATCAATAAAACATTAAATAGTATAGAATCAAACATGTATCCCTTTACTGCTCCACTGGAAATCTATGTTAACATAGAACCATTAATAATTACCCTTTGGGGGGGGCAGAGCCAAGATGGCGGCTGGGAAGCAGTGACTGGCATGAGCTCCCCACCAAGTCCCTCCAAAAACCTATAAAAAAAATGGCTCTGAACCAATTCTAGAGCTGCAGACCCACAAAGTGGCAGAGGGAAGCAGGGC
>JAQQSZ010003096.1:0-14548 GCA_028646595.1 Phalanger gymnotis
GCAGACTGGGGAACAGGGCAACCAGAGTGTACGCCATCTTGGAATGGGGGGGTGGAAATTGGGGAGAAAATCTGTAATTCAAACGCATGTGAAAATCAATGCTGAAAACTAAACATATTAAAAATAAATTAAAAAAATCATAACCTTCAGTATTTTCTCTTCCTGTTCTATGTCTTTCTATCAGTACTTCTAGACTGAAGCCCTTCTCTGGTTTTTTCAACGTCTCAGAATTACATTATAGCACTCAGGTTTCCACCTAGTTCTAGCAGACTCACGACATGAACAGATCACCTCCTTTTCCAGACATTTAGGGGTACATCCTAAGTAAAAAAAGGAACATGTGAACATGTCGTCCAGGGAACTCTGAGAGGTTGACTCGGTGGACCTAGTTATATGTAGCAAAGAATAAGGGGGGAAAGACAGAATACTTAGGATTACAGGGTATTATGGAATGCTTTTTTGAGAAAGGAAGAGTTTTCACTTGAGGCCATTGGCAGTAGGTAGACACTTGAACGGAAAGAATGATGACAAATTCAGCACCGTTACTTGTACTGAACAGAGAAAGCCATTAGGGAGAGCAGTTTGAGATTTTCTTAGAATGATCCAAGGATGAGGTTAGAGCCCTTGTCAAATCCAAGAGTCATTTCAAAGCGAGAAGTAGAAGATTCATTGGATCCAGATGATGGAAGTATTGAAGAAGAAAACTTAGTAGTTAGAATAAGGAAAGAAAAAAAAAACACTTGAATAAATACAAGGATAAGAATGAAGTTTAGGTTAATATTTATTCAGATTTCTCTTATAAATCCCTGGTCTTGTGGTTTCCAGACTCTGATATGCAAATTTACATGAAAGCTGGCATAGAATTGGTTTATAACATGAACTTTGATTTTTAAAAATAATTATTTCATTATTGCCCCAGTGTATTAATTATTGTTCAAATGACTTCCTTTCACATACTTTAAAATGGAGATTATTTTGGTAGTAAAGCACGTTTTGAGGTCTCTAAAACCTAATTCATGTAGTACAATACTTTCTCAATAGAAAGACTGTCTTTTCAAGGTATTTCTCAGAGTCTTCTAAGAAATAGGGTCTGCTGTACCAAGGACACTTTCACTAAGATGTGATACCAAAGGTATTAGAAATGGTTGTGGCATTAGTTTGTTCAGATTTGTCTTGTTTGGCAGTAAAACTAGAAATACATGTTTTTTAATCGTTTGGAGGTTGGGGACAAAGAGGAATACTCCGTCAAAGATAATAAAAATTACACCCCTCTGCACTTAATTGCTAATTTCTGTTATCACTTTGTTACTTCTTAATACAGTTTTCCATTTCCCCAATTTCAAAATGTCATTGAATGTGTTTGCTCCTGTATTTATATTTGTAATGAAATATTAGAAGCCTGGTGGAGTCTTGCTTTTCTTACTTCAGACAAATTAGTCGTCACTGACTTTTGTGTCCTTAGTTCATCTAAAGATCTATGATCTCTTCAACATATATGTGTGTATATATATATGTATATATATACATACATACATATATATACACACACACATATATACATACATACATATATATACGTATACATATATATATATGTATGTATGTATATGCCTTTAACCAAAACAGATTGATGCTCTACGGTACCTATAATGTACAGTTTTACTATATACTTAAGACAAAAACATCATCCTCTCTTAAAGAGCCTCTCCAAATTTGGGCAGGCCACTTTTGCCCTGATATTCTTTGAGAACTGTTAACTAAAGCCACATCACCTTGGTTTGGGATGTTCCAGAGTCTGTGTTTAGTGATCTGTAACAACAATGTTGCTAGCCGCTGCTGTGGGGGTGGGGTAAAAGACCAACAACACCAGCACACAAGAGCTACCAGCACAGGTTCTTTGATCTGTTTTTCTAAGGAAAGCAACTTTAAGGAGTTAACAATCACACTTTAATCAGACATACATATATAATTCACTTAATTCAGCACCCTGAACTTCAGAGCAAATACAAACAGAAATTACAAACAAATAAAATATAAACAGAGCAAATAACACAAACCACTAGACAGGCTTCTAGCTTTCTGTCCAACATTTCAGTACATAGTTATCAGGGAAGCACCAACACCTGGGTTCTCAAGCCAGGGGAGGGGGTCTTTTGACAACAGCTGCCCAGAGTCGCATCTAGTCAAATCACAGGACACTCTTCTAGTGAGTAAGAGCCCCAAACAAAAAGCTAACCTCTGAGTTCATATACCCTGTTCAGCGTCAAAGCATGTCACAATCATGTGACTCAAAACCATGTGACACTTCTTCAGGCCTCACTACCAAACAACTCAAACCTATGTGAACTAGGCTTTCTTGTTTCTTAAGCTGGTCATCAAAGACTCCTGGATTTAATCAAAGAAACAAAGGCCAGACTCATCAAAACCACTTGATTATTTTAGTGCTCCAAAAGGGAAAAAAAGTCCCCCCTTAATTACCAGTACACTATCAACACCTTTGACCCCAAGTCACCATCATACAATAATGATGCATCATTGGGGAAAGACATTAATGAAGGCTAATTACATAAGTAATATGTTTTATCAACTGAGAGATTATTTAATATTTAATGTTCCTGTATTTGAATAATTTGTCTTCTAAGAGTAATTCACAGATACCCCCTCTGAATTTTCTTGTATTCTGGAAAATCTATTAGGTAATATATTTGGGCCCCTATTTATATAGATATATCATCCAGTCCACATTAAAAAAGAATGTTTGAGAGGGTATGTTAATTGCCTCTCCTCTAAGGTATAGCACTCACCCCTTTCCACAGCTGTGCTCATTTTCTCAAGTTAATGTTGGATGGGAGTGCCAGGTGGAAGGAATTGTTCATTACATGATGCTCTCTGTGTAATTTCCTAATGTCTTGACATATATTTCCTGTCATATTTTAAATCATTCTCCTAAATCTTGTGCTTTGTCATTTGCATAAGATTCAGTTCTTATTTCATGATAACTCATGGTTTTGTTATCCCGTGACAAAATTTTTTTAGTGCACTTTGTCTATCAATATTCTGAAGAATCTGTTGAAAGTTGGTATGGAATCCCATGGAGTAGTGATGTATTAATTCTTTAACGAACTGCACTGAATAACTGTGGAAATCTAAGAACAAAATCAAGTTGGTCATTTAAATTTGTAAAAAATTTTTGCAATTTCAGTATTGCAGTTCTTTTGAAGTTTTTTTTTTATGTATGGAATAAGATCCTTTGCAGATAGAATCCAAAACTCTGGCTTCAATCAAAAGCCAACAAGTAAATAAGCATTTCTGAAGATTCAGATTCACAGAATAAAAAATTTAAATGAGCTGTCAAAGTCCATCTAGGCCTGCTTTGATCAGGCATATCTTCTAATTACATTATTGACTTTGATGTTGACATTCTAATAACATCTAACCTCTGCTTTGCTATCACCATCATAAAGGAACCCAGGACCACCTAAGGTTGCTTTTTTATTTTTGGTTAGAAAGTTATTTTCTTACATCATGCCTAAGTCTGTCCCTATGCTATTTCTGCCCTTCACTCTGAGTTCTGCCTTGTAGTTTCAAAAAGAACAAGTCTACCAGTTCTACAAATACCATACAACTTCTTCTTCACCTCAGCCATTTTCCTCTCTTCTGTCTGCCCACATGTGACCTCCTTACCCCTTTTCTTCAATACCTCTTTCTTTGAAAATTCTAATTAAATCAACATGTCTATGGCCTATTCCATTTACCTGTTCCATTTACCACTTTTATGACCACTTTCCCACCCCTATATTTGGAGACCCCTTTGGTCTCCAGTAGACTGTATGTTTTATAAGACTGGTGACTCTGTTCTGTATGCAAGGCACATAATAAGCACTTAATAAATATTTTTTATTCATTCAGTAAGTCATCATGTTTTCCTCTGTCTTCTCCAGGCTAAATATTTCCAGTTCTTTTGACCCATCCACTTATGGTGTTTGCCTATCTCCCCTCATTATCCTGGTTACCCATCTTAGGATATCCTCCAGTTTATCAGTCTCTCATAAAATATGGTGTCCAGAAATGGACACAGCACTCCATATAGGTCTGCTGCAAACAGCCTTGAATGGCACTAAGCTTTTTGTTTGCAGTATCACATTGTTGAACCACATAGCTCTTGTAGTCTATTGAAATTTCCAGACCTTGTTAACAGGTGCTGTTGAACAGCCTTGTTTCATTCATTCATTCACTCACAAAATTTTTATTTGTTTAAATGTAAGCATAGAATTTATGAAACATTTTGGTGCAGTGTCAAGAGTATAGCATTGAACCAGAATAAAGTCCAAATGGGTACATGATCTAGGTTGATACTATAAACAAATTAGGGAAGCAAAGAATAGCTTATCTGTCAGATTTATGGAGAATGGAGGAATTTATGACAAAAAAGAGAGAGAGAACACTATGAAAGGCAAAATGGATAATTTTGATTACATTAAATTGAAAAGGTTTTGCACAAACAAAGCCAATACAACCAAGATTAGGAGGGAAGCAGAAAATTGGGAAAGAATTTTTACAACTAGTATCTCTGATAATGTTTCGTTTCTAAAATATATAGAGAACTGAGTTGAATTTACAAGAATACAAGTCATTCCCAATAAATGGTCAAAGGATATGAACAGGCAGTTTTCAGAGGAAGAAATTAAAGCAATCTATAGTCATATGAAAAAAAATGCTCTAAATTACTATTGATTAGAGAGATGCAAATTCAAACAACTCAGTGGTACCACATCACACCTATCAGATGGGCAGTGTTGGAGAAGATGTGGGAAAGTTGGAACACTAATTCATTGTTGGCGGAGCTCTGAGCTGATCCAGCCATTCTAGAAAGCAATTTTGAACTATGCCCAAAGGTCTATAAAAAAGTGCCTACCCTTTGACTGAGCAATATTGCTTCTAGGGCTGTATCCCAAAGAGATCATACAAATGGGAAAAGGACCCACATATGCAGAAATATTTATAGCAGCTCTTTTTGTCGTGGCCAATAAATGGAAATCAAGGGGATGCCAATAAATTGGGGAGTGGCTGAACAAGTTGTGGTATACAAATGTAATGAAATACTATTGTACTATAAGAAATGATGAACAGGCAGATTTCAGGAAAACCTGGAAAGACTTATGTGAACTGATGCTGAGCAAAGTGAGCAGAACCAGAACATTGTACACAGTAATAGCCACATAAGGACTGATTTTGATAGACTTAACCCTTCTCAGCAATGCAAGGGCTGCAAACTTTTCTGAAGTATTCATGATGGAAAATGTCATCCACATCCAGAGAAAGAACTGTGGAATCAGGATGCAGAATGAGGCAGACTTTTCTCTTTCGTTTTGTTGTCTTTCTCATAGTTTCTCCCATTTGTTATAATTCTTCTATACAACATGATTAATGTGAAAATACTTTTAATATGTATGCAAAAAACCCATTTCAGATTGCATGCTATCTTGGGGAGGGAGGGGGAGGGGAGGGGAGAGAATTTAAAACTTATGAAAGCGAATGTTGAAAACTGAAAATAAATAAATGTTGAGAGAGAGAGAGAGAGAGTGAGTATAGCATTTAACATTAGAGGACCTGGATATAAATCCTTAGTCTGCCAATTTCTACATCTATTACTTTGGGAAAATCACTTATTCTCTTTGGTCCTCAGTTTCTTTATCTATAAAATGAGAGGGCTGGGCTATATGTCCTCTAAAATCCCTTCCAATTTCAAATCTATGAGCCAAGAGTTTTACATTTATTCCTATTCAGTTGACTCAGTCTTTGATTCTAGCCAATCAAGACTTTCCTGGATCCTGACACTTATCTTCCAGCGTGTTAACTCTCCCAGTTTTGTGTCTTTAAGAAATTTGACAAGCATATTTGCATTTTAATTATCAATTAAAAATGTTGAATAGCCCAGGACCAAAGATATATTCCTAGGAAAATGAACTACATGCAGACTTTGCTTTAAGTTGGCATCAACTGAATAACGACTGTTCTTTTGGTCCTATAATTCAACCAGTTAAATATCTACCTAATTGTACCATCATAGCCTATATCTCTCCATGTTTCCCATACGGGTAACCTGGTGTTATGGCAATTAGACTTCTTACTGTTCTCCCATTTTGGGGTGCTAAGACTATGAAGTCTCCCCTTTAATTGAATTGGTGGGAAACCTTTTGCTGTCTTTGCCTTGGAGTATTTCTCAGCTATTTCTCAGCACTAAGACAATTAGGAGTCATTGACTTGTACATGACGTGATACTGGGGATGGGGGACCTTCACACACTCAGCCAAGGTGAGGTCAGAGCCCTCAGGGCTCTGAACAAGATGTAATTGAGGGGAGCTGGGTGTTTGACTTTTGGGGCTCACTCATGGAAGGAGTGTTGAGACTCTGGGCAAGCCAAACTGCCCCTGGACTTTGATAATCCAGACAGATATTGGTGCTTTTCTGGTAACTATGAATTGTGATTGAATCAGACAAGATCTGTCTGTTGATGTTTGTAGTTTGTTTTTATTTTGCCCTTAAGTTCAGGGGGCTGATCTTTTCCCTCTGAGCTAAGTGATTGATATATGTATGTTTAATTAAACTGAGATCGTTAACCCCGTTGATGTTAATGAATATGGGACCTTTTTCCTGTTTTATCTTTTGGAGTGTTTAATCAAGTGCGCTTGATGAATCTTTGATTAAGTCAGGAGTCTTTGATGACCTCCTTGCCTCAAGGGAAAGCCTAGGCCACTTAGGTCATGTGGGTGAGCCACATGTTGTGATGCCCTTTGACCCTGAATTCAAGAGGTTGGTATCTTCCTTTGGGGCTCTCAGTCACTGGAAGAGTGGCGTGGGATACTAGGTAGTAGTTTTAAGAGCTCCCTGGCTCTTAAACACCCATTTTGGTGAATGAATAAGACACTCTGTCATCTCAACACCCAGATGTTGATGCTTTCCTGGTAACTATGAATTGTGATTTGGTCTATTTATATTGTGTATGTTTGTAATATGTTTGCTCTGAGGTTCAGGGTGCTGGCTTTTCCTCTTAATCTAAGTGAGTATGTGTATGTATATTTGATTAAGGTAAGATCGTTAACCTCTTAACGTTGCTTTCCTTAGTAAAGCAGATCAAAAGAACCTGTGTTAGCAGCCTTCTGTGTGCTGATTTTTGGTTTTACACAGCTACAGTATCTGCTAGCAAGATTGTTGCTACAATCCCTTAAAGTTGCTTTCCTTAGAAAAGCAGATCAAAGAACTTGTGTTGGGAGCCCTCTGTGTGCTGGTTGTTGTTGATTTTACACAGCCACAGTATCTGCTAGCCACATTGTTGCTACACCTGGTAGCTTGACAAATATTGGATTGGTAGCTAGATATTATGTCTACTACACCAATCCTTCCCACCTACCCCACTCTTCTTCATTCCCTTGCCCCTCCTCCTCCAGTAAGTTACAGATTCATTGGCCTTATATTGACTCCTACCTTTCCAGCTTTATTTCCTTCAACTCTTAATCATAAGAACCCCATCCATACTGGACTACTAGCTAGAATAAAGTTCTATCTTGACGTTTCAGAATTATGTTCTTCCTGCAAGGCGCAGTTCTGATGCCACTTCCTTGATGAAATCTTCCCCAGTCAACCATTGAAAATGTTTTCTCCCTCTTCATACCTATCTAGACTATCTGTTACCATCACTCCCTATCTTCTATTAGATTTTACTTATCTGTATACATGCCAATGTCATAACTCCTTCCCTCAAGTGCTAAACGATAGGTGTTATTGACAGCAGCTCAAAAATCACACATGCTAGTTTTTTTTAGTACCCTGCAATGTAGTTTGTCAGACCTTGGTGACTTGAGCTTATTGAGGGCAGCTAGATGTATCATTTCTTCTTTATCTTCTTATCCATCCACTTATCTTCTCAGTTAATTATTTTCATTCTATTCTTCCCAGACTAAAAATGTATGTCTTTAGACATGAAAATAGAAGCAAATTAAGAGTTTAATATTTTACCTTTCTCACCATCATGTACTGTTGTTGTCCTATCCACCCTGAAATGGAGTTCAGTTCTTCTTTCATCCTGCCCTCACCCATAACATAGCTATAAACAATATGTTTGCTGTCCTCAGCTCACGTGTGGCTTTAGTGCTGCTGACACTTATTTTTTTTTGGACTGTCCCCTTCCTTGTATCCATCCTCAGTCACCTGTGCTTTCTTCCATCTTCTTTACATGCCTTAAAAGTATGATCGTATTGGTTGATCCTATTAAGAGAATGCTCTACAGATACACATGTGTGATGTCGTTGTACTTATTACGTTCAACGCCAAAACACTGCGGAGCCTACCCAGTAAGAAACAGGTTCTCTCAAAAATAATTGACAGAGTAATCCTGGTAATTCATCTAACCTAATCACATTAAAGGCAGGGATTGTATCATTTTTTTTTTAATTTGCAAACTCAATACCAAATACAGTGCCTGACACATAATGGATACTTAGTAAGCAATAATGTTTATTGATTGATTGATACAACTATCTGCCTACTCTCTATAGGTGCTTCTCTCTTTTCCTCGTCATCAAAATAATTTATTCCCTGAGTAGCCATGGTCTTTGCTTCTGTAGACTGTGTATTACCTACTTCTCTAGATAGACCTTGTTTCTTAACCTAGATAAAGTTGTTTTAGGCACTTATTTGGTGCAATAGATAGAGAGCTGGGCCTAGAATTGGGAAGACCTGAGTTCAAATTCCACCTCAGACAGCTTTTAGCTATGTGACCTTGGGCAAGTCAATTACCTGTATTTGCCTCAGAGTCTCATATGTAAAGTGGGAATATTAATAGTACCTACTACCCAGGATACTTATGAGAATCAAATAGAATATGATTTGTAAAGTACTTGGTGCTTGATAGATGGTAGGTATTATACAAATATTAGCTATTATTAGTGACACTGGCCTCTGCTGTTTCATGAATAAGACACTCCATCTCTCAGTTTCTGACATCTTGCTGTCCTCCATGCCTGGAATTTCCTCTCTCGTCATAACTTCCTCCTGGCCACCCCATTTTCCATCAAATCCCAGCTAAAATCTCGCCTTTTACAAGAAGACTTTTGCAATCTTTCTTAATTCCAGAGTCTTCCCTTTTTAAATTATTCCCTGTTTATTTTCTGTGTAGTTTGTACATATCCGTTTGCTCATTGTCTGCCCTTTTGGATTGTGTGCTTCTTGAGGGCAGGGATAATCTTTTGCCTTTATGTACTTGGTCCAGCTTGTACCTAGTACTTGGTCTTAGTACAGTTCCTGGCAATAAAGGAGGTATTTATAAATGTTTATTGACTCGCTGATTTCAAAATTTCGTTCTTCAGAATTTCTCTCTTTTGGCTGATTTCGCCTACACAATGTGTTTGTCATTACCTTTCATAATTTTTTAACCTTTCATAATTAACTGTCCTAAAAACATAAAGAAAATGACAGTCTATTGCCAGATTTTCTTTCTTTCTCTAACATTAACTCTATGATATTGTCCACTTGCTTCCAAAACTCTCCTTATTTCTGTGTCATCAGTCTTTCCCTCTTCAGTGGTGGCAACCAAGGCAAGCCTTGAATATCCCTGTTGGCCTACTTTTGGCAGATAGAACTGCAGCTGTTGTCTGTATAATTGATATTTTTATCATTACAGTTTCATGCCTTTGTGCCAGGCCTGTGGTCCTTCTTTCCCAATCTCTTGGTCTAATTAATCCTTTTATCCAGGTGGTCTGCAGCATATCCAAATACAATAGCCTTTTGGTTTCTCCCTCCATTAATCTTTTCTGAAACATCTTCCACAGTGTTTCCTCCCTCAATGTTTCTATATGTCCTTAAACAGGGATATCTTCTACAAATACAATGCTACTCCATTCCACCCTCATTTTATCTCTACAGTTTCTGTCAGTAAGTTCTCAGGGCCATATTTCAGATATGAAACCCATCTCACAAAGAATCGGTGATACTTATGAGGATAAATATTCATCTCCACTCTGCCATGTTTGTATCTCATATGCTACCCATATTTCTATATAAACATTCAAGGCCATGGGTTTTACTGATGACTTTATTCTTGGAAATTGTCTCCTGTAAGTTACTTCCCTCCTTTCTTTTACTCTTCTTACTATATTGCACCAATTACTTTCTATGGTATTAAACTTTTCAGATCTTTTCTGGTAGTTCTTCCCTTCCTTTTCACTTTATAGCTCATGAGATATACAGCTGTACAAGAAGAAGGTAAAATATTTTAAGTTAGGTCTTTTTGTCATTTATATAAATTTTATGAATAAGCGTATGACTTTACTTGCAACACATGTCTTATGGACTTGTGACTTTTTTTGGTTAACACTTTCTATATTTAAGTTTATATTTGTAGTTACTAAGTTTAAATTGGTATAAACATAGAGGTTGGAAGAAATTGTCATTCTGATCAAATGTCATTATGGGTTTTATTCATAGGAAATTTGTAAATCAGTATATTTTAGTGGGTTTTTTTCATCAACATGGACATATTTCACTTAACCTAGAAAGATGGATGGGTTACAGAACATGTGATATATTTAGCTTATATTCCATTTACCCTGTAATACTCTCCAGCTTGTATTCCTTTCAAAGTCCTTCTTTCTTAGTTAATTAACTAGTTACAAATTGTGTGAACTTTTTCTCAAATAATTCTCTACCCTTAATAAAAAAGATCTCCACCCATGTGGATTGTACTTCTACTCAGGTAAGACATCTACCAGTTTGTGTCATACCTCCTGTAATATTCATTTCTAAAAAAGGCTTTTTGGGAAAATTTTAGGATATAGGAGATAATTTCAGTTTCATTTGCGCTTTCACTAGAAGTTCATATTTGCATATCTCTATTGTTCAGTAGCATGTGGAGTAGTATTACAATATCAGGGTGCTATATCACAATGCTATGGGAATACCGATGGAGTTTGGAGGGACATCTGGACCTCACTGAATATTGATATAAGGTGTTTCCAAGAACTATCATGCTTACATAGTTGAGGTAATCTGTAAATTAAAGGTTAAATTAAAATGAAAAAGAGAATTTAGTAAAGGAAAAAAGACTTAAAGATCCTTTACCTACTATATCTCGAGGAGATAGTGTTTTGTTTATTTGCTGTTTTGCATCTGATAAACCATCCATTTCGCTCACAGTTAGAGTTCTTAAAGAAAGTGTGAGAACTTACCTGAAAAAAAAAATTGAGTGTGAAATGAATAGGATGAAACAGAGGAGTCCTATAATCTTATTCTTGCATTTCTTTAAAATAAGCTAATTTAGCACAGAATGAAAACATTTAGCAACAAAATAAGCATGCGTTCTTTAAACAAGATAAAGAGACAGATGAACATAGCCCCAAGCAAGAAACAGAAAATGTATTTCATTAAAGTGAAGAACTACATGTTTTCTGAAATTATGCATATCTGAATATAAATTTAGGAGAGCTGGCTCAGTCAGCAATCATTCTATCAGAAAGAATGCAGCTTGGATCAGGCTGTGCACACGTGGATAAGATAGGGGTTAGGAGTTTTGCATATGAATTTTTAATTTCCTCTTTCTTGTTAAGCAGAGGCACAAATTCTTGGTAGCAATATGCCAGAAGCATCTCCCTGCCCTTTTGCATGAGCTTTGGTTAGAAGAATGAGACATTCAGTTTTGGGGAACCAGTGCTCAAAAGACATTAGCAATAGTTGGAATCATAGAATCTTAAAAAATAGGAAGTAGAAAATATCCACCCTACTTTCTATGTAGACAGTAATTATTTGTATGGTATATCTGATCTTAAATGCTTTCAGTGTACTACTGAAATAGTAATCCAGTTGAACTATTGATTCATACAGACTATTAAATATTTCTCTCTGCTTCTTGAATTATATTGAATTGCTGTTGTTTTCTATGACAAATTATATATTAGTCTTAGTTTTCCCTTGGAATCAACAAAAAATTATTCTTTAATATGCTAGTCCTTCAAATAATAGAGGAAAAGTGTGTTTCCCCATATTTTTTCCCCTGACTTTAGTGTTCCAGTGCTTTCATCTATCAAATAATTTTGACAATAAGGTGGTTTTGGGGGTGGAGCCAAGACGGTGACTGGAAAGCAGGGACTTCCATGAGCTCCCTGCCAGGTCCCTCCAAAAACCTATAAAAATGTCTCTGAACAAATTCTAGAACTGCAGAATCCACAAAATAGCAGAGGGAAGCAGGGATCCAGGCCAGGACAGCCTGGATGGTCACTGGATGAGGTCTGTCATACACGGAGCAGAGGGGAGCAGAGCCCAGCGCCGGTGGCAGCAGGACCGACCAGACCAGGAGCGGGGCAGAACAAGCCCTAGCGCCCTGAATCAATGAGCTGTGGCAGTTACCAGACTCTCAACCAACAAACACCAAAGACAACAGAGAAGGTTAGTGGGAAAAGCTGCAGGGATCAGAGTGAAAAGAGTTTGCAGTTCAGCCACTGCCCCTGGGGCCACGGGGGGAGGTGCAGCTACAGAACTACAGCTGCAGTTACTTCTGGCCCCAGGCCCACCTGGTGGGAGGAATTAAGTGGCAGATCAGAGCAGGAGTGAAGAGCCTGCTTAACATTTTCATCAGGTCCGGGTTGGTGGTTCTTGAGGAAGGACGAGTGCTGGTGTGGCAGAGCTTGCTGTATAGAAATTCCTCTGAAATCAACAGCACATCCCCTCAAACTTAGAATAGAGTACTCTTTACACTACAGTCATACCCTGCTGAAAAACTCAAGGGTCAAGTAAGTTTACTGGGAATATGGCCAGGCAGCGAAAATGCACTTAGACTCAGTCTCAGACCTTGGAATCTTTCTATGGTGACAAAGAAGACCAAAACATACAGCAAGAAATCAATAAAGCCAAAGAGCCTACAACAAAAGCCTCCAAGAAAAACATGAACCGGTCTCAGGCCATGGAAGAGCTCAAAAAGGATTTGGAGAACCAAGTTAGAGAAGTAGAGGAAAAACTGGGAAGAGAAATGAGGATGAGAGAAAATCATGAAAAAAATATTGAAGAAAACAACACCTTAAAAAATAGACGAACTCAAATGGCAAAAGAGCTCCAAAAAGCCAATGAGGAGAAGAATGCCTTGAAAGGTAGAATTAGCCAAATGGAAAAGGGGGTCCAAAAGACCACTGAAGAAAATACTAGCTTAAAAATTAGATTGGAGCAAGTGGAAGCTAATGACTTGCTGAGAAATCAAGATATTATCAAACAGAACCAAAGGAATGAAAAAGTAGAAGACAATGTGAAATATCTCATTGGAAAAACCACTGACCTGGAAAATAGATTCGGGAGAGAGAATTTAAAAATTATTGGACTACCTGAAAGCCATGATCAAAAAAAGAGCCTAGATATCATCTTTCAAGAAATTATCAAGAACTGCCCTGATATTCTAGAGCCACAGGGCAAAACAGAAATTGAAAGAATGCACAGATCGCCTCCTCAAAAAGATCCCAAAAAGAAAACTCCTAGGGATATTCTTGCCAAATTCCGGAGCTGCCAGGTCAAGGACAAAATATTGCAAGCAGCCAGAAAGAAACAATTTGAGTATTGTGGAAAAACAATCAGGATAACACAGGATTTGGCAGCTTCCACATTAAGGGACTGAAGGGCTTGGAATACAATAAATATTCCAGAGGTCAGTGGAGCTAGGATCAAAACCAAGAATCACCTACCCAGCAAAACTGAGTATCATGCTCCAAGGCAAAATATGGATTTTCAACAAAATAGAGGACTTTCAAACTTTCTCAGTGAAAAGACCAGAGCTGAATAGAAAATTTGACTTTCAAACACAAGAATCAAGAGAAGCATGAAAAGGTAAACAAGAAAGAGAAATCATAAGGGACTTACTAAAGTTGAACTGTTTGGTTACATTCTTACATGGAAAGATGATGTGTAAGATTCATGAGACCTCAGTATTAGGGTAGCTGAAGGGAATATGCATGTATATATATGTGTGTGTGTGTGTGTATGTATACATGTATGTGTATATATATATATATGTGTATATATATACATATATATGTATATGGGGGGCACAGGGTGAGTTGAATATGAAGAGATGATATCTAAAAACATAAAATCAAATTAAGGGATGAGAGAGGAATATATTGAGAGAGGGAGATAGGGAGAGATAGAATGGGGTAAATTATCTCGCATAAAAGCGCCAAGAAAAAGCAGTTCTGTAGGAGAAGAGAAGGCAGGTGACGGGGAATGAGTGAATCTTGCTCTCATCAGATTTGATCTGAGGAGGGAATACCATACATACTTAATTGGGTATCTTACCCCACAGGAAAGAAGGAGGAAGAAGATAAAAAAGGGGGGATGATAGAAGGGAGGACAGAGGAGGGAAGAGGTAATCAAAAACAAACACTTTCGAAAAGGGACAGGGTCAAGGGAGAAAATTCAACAAAGAGAGATAGATTAGGAAGGAGAAAAATATAGTTAGTCTTTCACAACATGAGTGTTGTGGAAGGGTTATACATAATGATATACATGTGGCCTATGT